>AWOL01S0014839.1:76956-119089 GCA_000715115.1 Nicotiana otophora
AGTATCTTGCCTAACTTTGAGTGCAGGAACTACCCCGTATGATTTGGGTTAAATTGCACTGTTTGATTTATGTGAAAGATGTGTACATGAGTGACAAGTGTGTACACGGGCTTATATGCTGACATTGATCGGTTTTAGAATCTTGGCTTGTTCATATTTGCATTTATTTGAAGTTGTTATCACATGTTATATCCTTCATTGTTGACTTTATCATTGCTTGTATTTTATTGAATTGGTTAGTACATGCTATATCTTCCATTGTTGAGTTTACCCTTTTTTGCATTTCATTGGTAGTTAATATACACGGAACATCTTTCTTGGTTGAGTTTATTCTTCCGTTTCATTAGTTTATTGTCGAGACTCTTGTATACATTGTTGTTGACCCATTGGCTATGTTGGTTCTGTTATTTGTATTGTTGTTTTGGCAATGTTGTGGTACATGGGCAAGTGTAGTATGAGTTGATTATTGTGTTGTGATGTAATGCGGCATGCGACGGTATAAGGGTGGTGATATTGATGCACATGCAGCGAGATAAGGTGGGATTGATAAGTGTGTTGCTACTCAGGGAGATTACTTGAAGCCATGTGACGAGATAAGGGGCCTAAAGCGCATGAAGCTATTTAGGGAATAATGCTTTATAAAATACAATGTAAGACTCAAGCGGCGATATAACGAATATTTATGAATTATGATTTGTGATTTTGAAGTGTGGTACCTCGGGGTGATTCTTGTTGGAAATCTCATTTTGAAATGTCTTGATTATTTAGACCATCATTTGTTTTCCTTACTTTGCTTCACCCTTATTTCTATTTCTATAATAATTATTTTGCGGCTTTATCACATGTTTACTACATGCTGTTATATGTTGCCTCTATTTCCGTAGTTAGAGTATATTAACGGTATCTACACTGTTAGCCTTATCTTGATATTCTTTTCTCTGTTAGCCTTATATTAAAACTTTGTTCAGATTTTCCTTGACTACTAAATGTATTGACTTACCTCGTCACTACTTGTAAGGCCCCGTAAAATATTACCTATAACCCGGTGTTTCGTGGTGCCGAGGTAGGCTAATGTATTTGAAAGTTGTTGAAAATGAGTCACGGTGCGAAAATTTTGGGTTGTACAATGCATTGGGGAGTTAGAGGTAAATTGTTGCAGAAAATGGTGTTTTTGCCATTCATTGTGCGACCGCAAAATAACTCCGCGGACCGCATATCCGTCACGGAGTGAAGCCGAAAGTTGGCAAATTTTCAAATAATTTTGTGGCCATTCTACTGGCCATATAATGATTCTAATATCGCACAATGGCAGCGGAATGATTATGCTATCGCAAAATGTCATCGCGGAATGGACCAGACGCAACCCAAAATTTGAAAATAATTTTGTGGCCATTCCGATGGCCACATACTGATTCTTCTATCACAGAATTGCACCACGAAATTGACATGCCATTTTGTTTACATTCCGCTGGCCACATACTTATTCTGCTACCACATAATTACACAACAAAATTGATTTTGGGGGTCATTTTTGGAAATTTTTTTATCCGGCCCAATTTAGATATAAGGCATTAGGGGGTCATTTTGCAAGGAAAAAATTTGATTTTTAGAGAGAAGTGAGAGTAGTTTAGAGAGAGAAGGAGAATACCTAGCATGCAAATCATCCGTTCTTGCCCAAATCTTCAAGAATCAAGGAAACCAATCACTAGATCTTAATCTAAGAGGTAACGTTCTACCCCTGTCCATACTAATTCGGATTCTGGGGTGGAGTCCCGAAATAAACCGTCGAACCCTCTCTCGAACTGTGGCAACCAAGGTAGGTGCATGTCGGGCCAAATCACTGAAGCGTACTGCATACTCTGACACAGTCATAGCACCCTGGCGTAGATACTCAAATTCTNTATGGTACAACGGCGCTACAGACGCACCCCTGATCAGGTGAATATTATGATTATGATGATAATACCCATAGAGGCTTGACGATGCTATATACGTATATATATATTATATGATGATGGCTCTATATGCGCGTATACCCTGTATTCATGTATATCATGGCCCATAGTGACAATACAGAGCCAAGGTTGAGTTTTTTATTCCTTTATTACATTGATGTTTTCCTTATGTTGTTATTAGCCTTACATACTCTGTACTTTATTCGTATTGACGTCCCTTTTGCCTTGTGATGCTATGTTTCATGCCTGTAGTTCCTGATAGACAGGTTGACGGTCCTCCCAGTAGTTACCAGCTCAGCAGAAGGTGTTGCTGCACTACATTTGCTCCGGAATTGCCTTTTGGAGTTAGTATGCTTATGTACATATGTTATGGGTAAGGCAGGGCACTAACCCGGTATTATAACGTTTATGCACTCTTTCAATGCTTGTAGACAGATGTCATATATATAAATTTTTGTATGGCCTCTTCGGCGTATGGTTTTTGTTGTACAGATATTTATGTCGGCCATGTAGGCCCGTATATCTCACGTATATCATTTTGGGGTCGTTCTTTATCGAGTACGCTTTATGTTTTATTAAGACTGTCCCATGATGGCCCTTCCGGTTTATTTACGCATGATGGTACGGTTACAGAGGTACGTTATATTGATGTCGGTATGTTAGGTTCGGGTGCCAGTCGTGCCCCTCCAGTTGGGATGTGATAGATATTGCTTATAGTCTTACTTAATAAAGATTACGAAGTGAAACTTATATTCTAGTTTTGGTTAATTGAAAACATTCATTCACCCAATTATAAACTTTATATCAAATTCTTTTTTCTATTATTTTGGAGACTTCTTTGCTTTTGGTGTACCAAAAACGAAGAAAGACTAAAAAATGCATTTAGTAAGAGCTTGACTGCTTGATAGCCTGTTTCGCCAAGGTTCTAAAATCTTTTTAAATGTATTTTTCTTAAGTGCTTTTCGAAAATATACTTTTGGAGAAACGCAGTTTGCATTTGGCTAAATAATTTGCAAAACACTTTTAAGCAATAATTTTGTTTGGCCAAATTTTTCAAAAAGTACTTTTAAATATTAAATTATGAATAAGGATATAAAAAGATTTACTTAATAGTTAATAGTATTGAAGTAGATAAATAATTTCAAATATTTATTGTGTAAGACTATTATTATGTTTTGTATTTTTGTTAAGTAAAATATAAAAAAAATGAAAAGTACTTTATTATTTCAATAATTTAAACATATCAAAATATCATTCAATAAATATAAAAGTATTTACCCAAAAGTCAACCTATGTTAGAAATCTATCTAAAAATAAAAAGATTGTTATACATTAGGAGAATTGCATATAAAATAGCTAAATATTAGGTTAAATTGAGTAGGGTTATTTTCGTATATACAATTTTTTGTTAAGGACATTTTTGACAAGAGAAAAATTAATAATAGCTTTTGTTTCTACTTTTGAGAAGAATCTTCTTTTTTCAGCTTATCAAAAATAGTCTCTATTTTTACTTAAAAGTATTTTTTTTCCTTTTAAAAGTTTCGTCAAACACTTCAACTTCAACTTCAAGTGGGATCCTCATTCAATGTTTCAAATGTCAACGTGCAGTGTAGTTCATTCTATGGGTTTACCTATTGTTGCCTTTCTTTTTCTTCTCTATATAAAAGCTTTAGTTTAAGTAAATCGTCTAGAAAAATTATAAGAAATAAAATAAGACACAAATCTTATACTAAAAATAGAGCAGTACAAGATATACTTATTCCAAAAGAGGGAAATATTTTTTTAATCGACAATTTGAAAATAAAAGTAAAATGGTGTAATGGTACAAATAGGGGTAAAGTTTTTCCGATGAGAGAACGAAGGGGAAGCGCGAATCTTGTTCACTACAAGTCGAATCTCGTTCAATACAAGTCGAATCTCGTCCAACAATTACTGGAAAAAGAAGATTTTTACCTTTTTTAGAATTTTACTAGAATTGAAATGCTCTTACTATATAAAGGGGAAGTTTTTCTTTAGTCTCACATATTATAACACGCAATTCAACGCAATAAAAGTTTACATTTATCTTCTAGCTATTGTTCAAAGCATTACTCATTTGTTCTTTTCTTCACTCGCGACCGAGCTTGTACCGAGGATCCAATCGAGGACGAGCTCCACCGTTCAATCCAAAATCATGCTTGGTCATTACATTGCGATAGGTTTGATCATTTATTTTATCTTTAATTTATTTATCTATTATTCTCAATTATTCGTATTGAATTAAATCACATATTTTTTAAACCGCGTACAAATTTAATTGTTACTCATTATTGGGGTAAACAGTTTGGCACCCACAGTGGGGCTAGGGATATAGTGATAATTTGATACGAATCTCCATAACACACCATATTTTACGCTTCTTCTTTGAAATCTTAATTCCAGGTCAGCCTAAGAATGTCAATCTCTCAGGCTGCTAACTTGAACGTTGACGCTGAGTCATGCCATCACGGCAAAAATTATAATGTGGTGCCCGGTAATGATGCGCCTCCTGCCGATCCCAATGGTATCCCAGCTGCCGACCTGGTCGATGCTAACTCGCAGGTGGGCCATCAATATCAATTTGCCAAATGATCCCGAAAACAGTGTTCGATAGGGCCCCGGGCCAACAGCTCGAGAAGTGCCCGAAGGTGAAGGTGATGGGGTAAGCCTACAATTGATTTTTTGAAATGTTGCAGGCTGAGCAAGCGACAATAGCACAGCTGCAGAACCAAAGCCACGTCCCTAACAGGGTCGAGCCCGAGCAATCCCGAGAAAATACCCAGGGAGATGAACAAGTTGACGTGAGACTGGGTGGAGCCGAGCCCGGAGAAACCTTAGAAGTAATGAAGATGCTTGAAGAATTAACAAAATGGGTGGAGTCAAGCGAAAAAAAGGATTGAGGAAAACGATAAGAAGGTGGAAACACACAACTACAAAGTCGATCAGATCCCGGGAGCACCTCCGATATTGAAGAGACCAGATTCCAAAAGATTTATCCAGAAGTCTTTCTACCTGAGCGTGGCACCGAAGCTGATCCCGAAGAGGTTTCGAATGCCCGACATTCCCAAATATAATGGGGCCACGGATCCAAATGAGCATGTAACCTCCTATACATGCGCGGTCAAAGAGAATGACTTGGAAGATGATGAAATCGAGTCGGTGTTGCTGAAAAGGTTTGGGGAAACTTTGTCCATGGGGGCACTAATATGGTAACACAACTTGCCTCCAAATTTTATTGGCTCATTTGCTATGCTTGCAGATGCTTTTGTAAAGGCCCATGCCGGAGCCATCAAGGTCGAGACCAGAAAGTCAGATCTTTTCAAGGTCAAACAAAGGGATAACGAGATGCTCAGGGAGTTTGTTTCAAGATTCTAGATGGAACGGATGGATTTGCCACCAGTTTCGGATGATTGGGTCGTTCAGGCACTCACTCAGGGGCTCAACCCCCGAAGTTCCATGGCCTCTCAACATATAAAAAACAATTGTTGGAATACCCAGCGGTAACCTGGGTCGACGTCCACAACAGGTACCAATCAAAGATCATGGTCGAAGACGACCAACTCAGGGCCCCTTCTGGATCTCTTTACCCCATCAGAATCGATGATAGATCAAAGAGAGCCATTGATCAAAAGCCAAGTCCAGTCCGAGATCGATACTAGCCATATAGCACGGATTGGAGGGGAAACGGATTCCGGCGTCACCTAACTAGGAATGAGAAAAGATGTGATTGAGGGCCGAGCGGTCGGGGCGTGATGAGCAAGAGCAGGTTTGACAAGTCGCTCAGGAGTAGGGAAGTACCAAATTTGTCAGAGTATAATTTCAACGTGGACGCTGCAAGTATCGTGTAAGCCATAGGGTGCATCAAAGAGACCAAGTGACCCCGACCATTGCAGTCCGACCCTGCCCAGGGAGATCCTAATTTGATGTGTAAGTATCACGGCACTCATGGTCATAGGACTGAAGATTGCCGACAATTAAGAGAAGAAGTTGCTCGATTGTTCAACAATGGGCACCTGCAAGAATTTCTAAGCGAGCGAGCCAAAAACCATTTTATAAACAGGGACGCCAACAAATAGGTCGAACAAGAAGAGCCTCAGCACGTTATCAATATGATTATTAGGGGAGTTGCTGTCCTCCAAGGGCCAATGATAAAACGTACTAAAGTGTCTATTACGAGGGAAAAACGCACCGGGGATTACGTTCTGGAGGGAGATATCTCGTTCAATGATGAAGATGTCAAGGGCATCGTACAGCCTCACAACGATGCACTAGTAATATCTGTATTTATCAATAAATCTCGGGTTAAATATGTGTTGATTGATCCAGATAGCTCTGCCAACATCATCAGATCAACGGCCGTAGAGCAACTGGGGTTACATGATCAAATCATACCAGCAGTCCGGGTATTGAATGGGTTCAACATGGCATGTGAGACCACAAAAGGAGAGAGATAACTTTGCCGGTAAACACTGCCGGGACAACCCAAGAAACGAAGTTCTACGTGATCGAAGGAGATATGAGGTACAACGCTTTGTTCAGAAGGCCATGGGTCCACAACATGAGGGCGGTACCTTTGACCTTACACCAGTCGCTGAAATTCCTCATGCCGGGAGAGTCAAAACGATCTATAGAGAGCAGCTGGCCGCAAGGGAAATGTTTGTTATCGATGAAGTGATTCTGGTGCCCGTGGTCTCAATATCAAGAAGCGCGGAACCGACCGAAAAAGAAGAAACTAATTAGCAATCAATGGTACGGGCCTCAGCCGAATCAAAGAAACAGGAAGAAAAATGAGCGGATGATGAAGATGATTACAGTGTCACAAGATCATTCATAGCACCCGATGACACCGACGCCACCAAATCAACGGTCGAGGAGTTGGAGCAATTTATATTAATCGAGAACCTACCGGATCGAAAGGTATATCTGGGCACGGGGTTAACCCTTGAGCTTAGGAAAAAACATATTGATTTTCTTAAACCTAACGTCGATTGTTTTGCCTGGTCCTATCTAGACATGACATGGATCCCACCAGAGGTAACCACTCACAAGTTGAGTTTGGATCTGAAGTTCCATCCGATCAAGTAGAAGAGAAGGCTACAGTCTGCGATGAAACACGCGTTCATCAAGGATGAGGTATCCAAACTTCTAAAAATAGGTTCCATCCGGGAAGTTAAATACCCAGATTGGTTAGCTAACATAGTAGTAGTACCTAAAAAAGGAAATAAACTAAGGATGTGTGTAGATTATAAGGATCTAAACAAGGAATGTCCAAAGGATTCTTTCCCTTTGCCTAACATGGATCGAGTGATCGATGCAACGGCCAGACACGAGATACTCTATTTTCTCGATGCCTACTCCAGGTACAACCAAATTTGGATGGACCCGGTCAATCAATAAAAGACTTCTTTCATAACAAAATTCGGCACCTACTGCTATAATGTAATGTCGTTCGGATTAAGAATACCGGTGCCACATACCAAAGCCTAGTAAATCGGATGTTCGAAGAACAAATAGGAAAATCAAAGGAAGTTTATATTGACAATATGTTGGTTAAGTACCTGTGAGTAGAGGACCATTTGAAATATTTGCAGGAAACTTTTGACATATTAAGGAAGTACAACATGAAGCTAAACCTGGGAGAAGTATGCATTTGGGGTTAATTCGAGCAGGTTTCTCAGGTTCATGGTATCTAATCGGGGGATAGAGATCAACCCCAATAAAATAAAGGCCATAGATGACACTGATGGTAGGCTATAATATCATATTTTAGTCGCTTATTACACTCTAATTTTCTGCACTTTACTTGTGTTTGAGCTTTAATTGAGTGATTTGGAGCTTTGAAGTCTGAGAAAAAGCCCAAGAGATTAAGTCGGGATCGTGTTCGGGGGTCGAGGACCAAGTCTGGACGTCAAAACGCAAGAAAAATCCGTACTCCGAGAAAACCTCACTGTCGTGGCTATGCAAATTCCTGCTGCTTGTCAGAACCAACTCTCTAGATTTCCCCACTAATTCCCCGCATGGCGCATCGCCCCATGCGGCGTGTCTGTGCAGTTTTTACATAGTAGAAATCCTAATTCAATTATGAGAAGGTTTTTTCGTCTAGGCCGACCCTACTTGGTATAAATACATGGAAAAATATTATTTCCTAGAATTTTGACACACTTTAAATCTAAGGAATCTAAGGAGGAATTGGAAGAACACGAGCACAAGTATTTCATCATTCCTTCCTCACTCAAGACAAGAGTTTGGATTGAATTTATGTTTTCATATACTTTAACTTTATTTGTGATGAATTGCTTCATATCTATGGAGTAGTTACCTTTGGGGTTTGATGGATTTGGTGTATTGATGATTGTTTGTGGATTATAACTCTAGTTTTATGTATTGAGGCATTTTTGGATGATTTAACTGTTGCATCTATATTCACTTGTTCATGTAATTGAGAGAGGCATAACTTGTGATATCCTTGCATTATATTGTTGGTCGAGTTCATTAATGTTTCTTAGTAATAAAAAGAGGCTCGTTGAATCACTGATTAAACCTAGTTAGGAGAATAATCGGAATAGGTTTTCCTAAAAACAGATCCACTACGCATTCTTGCATATCTTCACGTGCTTAAATTGGTTCATCTCATGAGGTTACGACTTAATCGAGATAGTAGATTTTGCTGAACATTTGAACTAATAATTGAGTGAATTCGAGAGACTCACTTGAACATTATAAGTGAATTATCTAAATTTAGATCACGAACAATTATTTTGCATCTATCCTATCAACCCCTATTTTCTCCCATTGATAACTTCCTAGCTTACCTTTGTTGCGATTGTCATTAGTCAATAGCTTTGGATTCTTAGTTAATTGTAGTTAGAAATCATATAAACCTCAATTGCTGATTCTCCTGGATAGCAATCAAGCTAGAAACTACAAGAATACTGTTTAAATCCAATCCATGTAGATACGATATTATACTATACTATATTTTATTAGCGAGCATAATTTAAGTGTGTGTTTCGAGCTCGTCAAATTTTGACATCGTTGCTGGGGATTGACAATCAATATTGTTTGAAATAGTTTGTAGTGCTAATTCAGGAATTTTTCTTTTTATTTAATTTTATTTTTCCCTTTTTATGGTTGGTTTTCTTTGACTGTGCGCAGGTTACAGGTTCAGAGTGGCGCATGACTAGAACTTCTGCGAAGGAAATGCTACCTTACGAGCCACAAATTGAAAAGCAACTGCAATAGCTGAAGAAGGAAAGAAATATCACGGAGACAACAGAAAAGATTAGGCAATCCTCAACCAAAGAACTTATGGATGGAAACAGTGAAGATAATTGCATTTGGCTGCGAGAGAAGCAGCCCAACGAAAAGAACAAGCTGCACGGGATGCTGAGGAAGCAGCTATTAGAGATGTGCAGAACATCTATGAAGAAGAGAGGGATCTTAGACTTAATCAACATCAACCCTTGCTTGGGAGACCACTTGGCGATTATGATAGACCGGTCTACAATCAAGGTTTATCAAGTGTTAGACAACCTCCAATTGCAGCAAACAATTTCGAGTTAAAGCAGGGGTTGCTTCAAACCTTTCAGAATTATTGTGTCTTCAGAGGGAAGTCAAACAAAGATCTAAACACACATCTAATGGACTTCGAGAAGATTATGAGCACCTTTCAATACAATGGTGTGTCACAAGATGTAGTGTATCTAAGGGGATTCTCCTTTTCTCTTAAAGATGATGTAAAGCAGTGGCTTCGAAGCTTACCCGCAGGTTCGATTAGACCATGGGAGGATATGACCAAAAATTCCTTGATAAATACTTCTCCTCAGCTAAAATAGGCAAGTTTAGAAGAGAAATCCATAATTTCTATCAGAAAGATACTAAAACTGTTTTTTAAGCATGGGAGAGGTTTAAGGAGATTGTTCGAAAGTTTCAACATAGTGGAATTGAACTCTGGATGCAACTCCAGGACTTTTGGGATGGGTTGACATCGGCCTCACGTAGAACATTGAGCAAAGCAGTTGGAGGCCCGTTGATGAAGAACACTCTAGAGGAGATAGTAACAATTCTTAACTAGTTATCTGAAGATGCAAATTAGTGTCCCTCTGAGAGTGCTGAAAGAAGAAGATCAAATGGTGTTCACCAAGTTGATGCTAACACATTTGTGCAGGTACAACTTGATGCAATGACCAAAGAAATACGAAAGTTGGCCTTAGCCTCGATACAAAGTGAGCCGCATGCAGCCTGTGATATATACGGAAGAGGACACCCTACTCATGAGTGTCAAGCCTTAACTGAGGAAGTAAATGCTATGGGGAACTACAATTTTAACGCAATGGGTCAGAGGCACTCCGGTTTTTCATGGAGTTCACCTGGGCATACTGCGAATGCTTGGAAACAAAATAATGCTAGACCCCAGGAACAAGAAGCTCCAGCATACCAAAATCAGCAAAGGCAACAATTTCAGCCTCAACAGCCCATTCAGCCTGGTCTAGAGGATCTAATAAAGGTTTTCATTATCAAGACAGATAAGAGGCTGGATGCTCATGGAGCAGCTATCAAAGAATTAGGCATTGGTCTTCAAAACCTGGAGAGACAAGTGGGACAGATTGCAACAATATTATCTGAGAGGGTCCCAAGCACTCTCCCCGCTGACACAAAAAAGAATCCCAAGAAACAGTGAATGTTGTAATTCTAAGAAGAGGGCAAGTGTTGAAAGATCCCACCCCGATCCAAAAGGATGTGATACTTGAAAAAGAAAGTGCGGAGTAGCTGAAGAATGTTGTTGATCAAAGGAAGAAAGGCTCGATGAAAATTGAGAAGAAGAAGGAATAAAAATCAAGAAGGGAGGAACCTGAGGAGAGTCAACATATGCCTATTTTACCCTTCCCTCAAAAGCAAAGTAGAGAAAAGCTGGACAAGCAGTTTGGGAGATTTATGGATGTGCTGAAACAGGTTCATGTAAATTTGCGATTCACAGAAATTATCTCACAAATGCTTGCTTATTCCAAATTCTTGAAGGAGATCCTAACGAAAAAGAGGAAAATCGAGGAGGACTCAGTGGTCAATCTTACAGAGCATTGTAGCGCGACATTGCAAAATAAACTCCCACAAAAGTGTGGAGATCCAGGGAGTTTTACTATACCTTGCCTTTTAGGCTCTAATAATTTTGATAATTCTTTGTTATTCTGGTGCCTCAATTAATTTAATATCGCTATTTATTTACAGGAAGCTGGAGAAGGATATTGGAGAGATAAGGTCGGTGCCAATATCTTTGCAGCTAGCAGACCAAACGACTTTAATACCCGAGGGGATAGTGGAAGATGTGTTAGTTCGGGTGGATAAGTTCGTATTTTCTATAGAATTTATAGTGGTGAATATGGAGGAGAACAAGGAGGGCCCCCTCATCCTAGGAAGACCATTCTTAGTGACGGGTAGAGCTACACTAGATATACACGAGAGGAAACTCATGCTTAGAGTGGGCGAAGAGACTATGACTTTTGATATGAATGTAGAAAATGGGGTGCAGAAAGAAAAACAAGTTGCGAGTGTTGAGTGAAAAGTGAAGGGTTCGAAAGAGAAGGCTGCATTGAGTGAGAAAGATAAGTGTGGGGTATACCCCAAGAAGGTTGAGAAGAAGTTGTCTGCCTGGATGTGCGCATTAGTCCGAAGGTGAGGAATAGAGCCCGACTTCGACTCAAACCCCGACTAGATGTTCAGGAAAGATTCCTTTACATTATGCTTTTTAACTGCGTATCATGGAGACATGCCACAACTTAAAGTGTGGGGTGGGGGATAATTGTATGTTGTATGTATATGTGTTAGTTTTGTTAGTTGTAGTAGTTGGAAAATTGAAAAAACCATAAAAATTGAAAAACTATTCGATTTTTCCCGACGATGGATATCATAGACAGGTTTCTTGAGGGAGTTAAGTTGAAGGAAAAAGATAAAAAGATTTTCTTTTGTAGGTAGTGTAACAAGTCCCCCTTGCTTTTTCTTTGTACCACGGTTCTTTTCCAAGGGTTTTGTTTGAACTCGGTGTAGATAGTTTTATTTTTTAGGAGTAGGAAACCTTGTGCTATGATTTGAATTGAAAGCAATATCTCTTGACTTTATTATACCTTTTGAATAGTGAGTACTTTAGTTGTGACGCTTAGGCTCAGTTTGTGACTCTTGTATAAGTACCTTAAAGTGTATGATCTTAACTTTGCTTAACTGCTTTGACTAGAGTGTCTTGATAATTCAATCCTGAATGAGTAATGTGCCATGTATTTGTGAGGTTTTGTGTTATTCTGTGCATTGCATCTGATGTTTAGAACTTTCCCCGTGTGTTTGCAAAGCGAAATTGTAATTTTATTCAGTCTTGGAAGTGATATAGGCATTTCTTTGTTGAGCCAGTTATATGCTATTACCTACCTATTTGTTATATATCGTAGTTAACTCCTTTGAGCCTGTAATCCTGTTTCTTTGGCAACCACATTACAAGCCCTAACCATTTGTTTGAATTGACCATCTATTTGAATCTTGTACCTCTCATGAGCACTTGAATTTGATATGAACTTTGCAAAAGCTGAAATGTGAGGTGGTTGATTTGGCTTTTGAGTGAAACTAATGAAATAAGGAGAAAGGTGCACTGTTTTAAAAAAACTTAAGAGCCACTTGAATTGAAAAAGAAATAAAAACAAAGTGTATGATTGTGAAAAATATTCCTTGATAGTGGTAACTCTTGATGTATTTGTTCTTAAAGAAGTAGGGAGTTAATGTATATTGATATGAAGGTGGAGTTATGGTTTGACATAAGTGTGGGATTTTTAATGGTTAATTGTATGTATTAAAGTACTTAGGGAGGTGTAGTCACTCTTATATTTAAATATATCTTATCCGTCGTGCAGCCTACATTACAACCAATTAAAGTTCTACGTGATACTTGACTGAATGAGCTCAATTAGTAGAGTAGTACACTATGGGCAAGCTTATGGTACGTCTTTTGTGGCATATGAATGTTGTTTCTGGAGAATGAGTGAATTCTTTCTATATTGAGTTCCTAATTATTCTTAAACTTTATTATGTGTGGAACTATTCTCTATTGTTGTGTGAGGTCACTTGATTCACGAAGAAAAGGTAATGCTTGACCTCTATGTTAGAGTAAGTGAGCGGGTTATAAATAATGCGTGGTGCTTTTGAATGAAATGTTGAGGCTAGGATGTTACGGTATTGTACTTAATATGATTTTAATATTCTTGGTGTGATGAGTTATGAGAGTTGTTGAAAACAGGTCATGTTCTATGTGAAGTTTAGTTTGATTGCTCGAGGACGAGCAATAGTTGTAAGTGTGGGGTATTGATGGTAGGCTATAATCTCGTATTTTAGTCGCTTATTGCACTCTATTTTACTGCACTTTACTTGTGTTTGAGCTTTAATTGATAGTGTTTTATACTTATTTTGTATTTTATGCCTTGTAGGAGTGCTTCTAAGCTATGTAGATGTTATGGAATGAATTTGAGTGATTTGGAGCTTTGAAGTCTGAGTAAAAGCCCAAAGGATTAAGCTGGGATTGTGTTCGGGGGTCGAGGACAAAGTCTGGACGTCAAAACGCAAGAAAAATCGGTACTCTGAGAAAACCTCATTGCCGCGGTTGTGCAAATTCCTTCTGCCTATCAGAACCAACTCTCTGGATTTCCCCACTAATGCCCCGCATGGTGCGTCGCCCTATGTGGCACACCTGTGCAATGTTTACATAGTGGAAATCCTAAATCGGCTAGGAGAAGGTAATTTCGTTTGGGCCCGACCCAACTTGGTATAAATACATGGAAAAACGTTATTTCCTGGACTTTTGACACACTTTAAACCTAAGGAAGCTAAGGAGGAGTTGGAAGAACACGAGCACAAGGATTTTCATCATTTCTTCCTCACTCAAGACATGAGTTTGGATTGAATTTATGTTTTCCTATACTTTAACTTTATTTGTGATGAATTGCTCCATATCTATGGAGTAGTTCCCTTTAGGGTTTAATGTATGTGGTGTATTGATGATTGTTTGTGGATTATAACTATAGTTTTATGTATTGAAGCGTTTTAGAATGATTTAACGGTTGCATCTTTATTCACTTGTTCATGTAATCGAGAGAGGCATAACTTGTGATATCCTTGCATTATATTGTTGGTCGAGTTCATTAGTTCTTCATAGTAATCGAAAGAGGCTAGTTGAATCATTGATTGCACCTAGTTAGGAGAATAATCGGAAGAGGTTTTCCTAAAGACCGATCCACTATGCATTCTTACATATCTTCACGTGCTTAAATTGGTTCATCTCGTGAGGTTACGACTTAATTGAGAGAGGAGTTTTTGCTGAACGTTTAAACTAATAATTGAGTGAATTCGAGAGACTCACTTGAACATTAGAAGTGAATTATCTAGAGTTAGATCCCGAACAATTATCTTGCATCTATCCTATCAACCCCTATTTTCTCCCATTGATAACTTCATTGCTTTCCTTTGTTGCGATTGTCATTAGTCAATAGCTTTAGATTCTTAGTTAATTGTAGTTAGAAATCATATAAACCTTAATTGCTGAATCTCCTGGATAGAAATCAAGCTAGAAACTATGAGAATACTGTTTAAATCTAATCCATATGGATACAATGTTATATTATACTATATTTGATTAGCGAACATAATTTAAGTGCGTGTTTCGAGCTCGTCAAATTTTGACAGTAGTCGACAATGTCAAGGCGGTTCAAAGACTGACCGGGAGGATAGCCGCATTGGGCCGGGTCATCTCGAGATCATCATATATAAGATGTAGTACCCTGTGTTGATTAAAAGATGAGGCTCGTGGCACTCTAGAAAGTTACTAGGGAATGTCGTACCCTGCATTGGAGGCAAGAAATAAAACCAGGGGATGTAGTACCCTGTGTTGGAAATAAGATGAGGCTTGTGGCACTCTGGGATGCTACTAGGGAATGATGTACCCTATGTTAACAGTAAATAATACAACTAGGGGATGTAGTACCCTGCATTGGCAATAAGATGAGGCTCGTGGCACTCTGGGATGCTACAAGGGAATGTCGTACCCCATGTTGGCAACAAGTAATGCAACCAGTGGATGTAGTACCTTATGTTGGTAATAAGGTGAGGCTCGTGGCACTCTGGAATGCTACTAGGGAATGTCGTACCCTATATTGGCAATAAGGAATGTAACCAGGGGGTGTAGTACCCTATGTTGGCAATTAAGAGGAGGCTCGTGGCACTCTAGAATTCTACTAGGGAATGTCGTACCCTATATTGGCAATAAGGAATGTAACCAGGGGGTGTAGTACCCTATGTTGGCAATTAAGAGGAGGCTCGTGGCACTCTAGAATTCTACTAGGGAATGTCGTACCCTATATTGGCAATAAGGAATGTAACCAGGGGGTGTAGTACCCTATGTTGGCAATTAAGAGGAGGCTCGTGGCACTCTAGAATTCTACTAGGGAATGTCGTACCCTATATTGGCAATAAGGAATGTAACCAGGGGGTGTAGTACCCTATGTTGGCAATTAAGAGGAGGCTCGTGGCACTCTAGAATTCTACTAGGGAATGTCGTACCCTATGTTGGCAATAAGATGAGGCTTGTGGAGCTCTGAGATGATACTAGAGAATGTCGTACCCTATGTTGACAATAAAATGAGGCTCGTGGCACTCTAGGATGCTACTAGGGAATGTCGTACCCTATGTTAGCAGAAAGTAATGCAGCCAAGGGATGTAGTACCATGTGTTGGCAATAGGATGACGCTCGTGGCGCTCTGAGATGCTACTAAGGAATATCGTACCCTATGTTGGCAGAAAGTAATGCACCCATAGGGTGTAGTACCATGTGTTGGAAATAAGATGAGGCTCGTGGTACTCTGGGATGCTACTAGGGAATGTCGTACCCTATGTTGGCAATAAAATGAGGTTCTTGGCACTCTGAGATGCTACTAGGGAATGTCGTACCCTATGTTGGCAATAAAATAGGGCTCAAGGCGCTTTGAGATGCTACTAAGGAATGTCGTACTCTATGTTAGCAATAAAATACAACCAGGGGATGTAGTACCTTGTATTGAAGATAGGGAAACTAAAAATAACATGTTTACATGTATATTGGGAGAAAATCAAGAATTTGAGAACTTCACTTGGTGGTGTTCGTCTTTTCACAAACTGTTTCCTAAAATTGTTCTGTTCCTGTTCGGAACAAAGAATAATTTGTTAGTTTTAAAATGGAGGTCGGTTTGTGGCCTTGATTATTTTAATCTCTTGATCTCGGCTCATCTTCTTTAATGATTTCAACTGCAACTAATTATTTCCTGAATACCTTTTGCATTTCTGACCCTGGAGAACCTTTGGCTTTTCCAAACTTTGCCATGACGGTTGGTCACGTGGGACTTAACCTTTTTTAACTTTATTTGCCTTTGTGGGAATTTCGCTTTTGACTTGTTTCAAAGTTTTCCATTTCAAAGCATCGGCCAATCATGGCTAGTCGAGGTCGACTTGATGCCCTTGCCGAGGTTGGGCGCCTTTTGAATATATCAGCTTGCTTCAAATGAGAACCCTGTAAATCGGTCATGCCATCTTTTCTTTGCCTTATTTTTGGAACAAAGTTAGACCGAAAGGGATTCAAAGAAAAAACAAACAATGGAATAGAAAATGAGTTTAAAACAAAAGGTGTCCCTTTCGGAAAATAGAAAGACGGACTTATCTGGGAGTACATGCGAACTTCAATGAACATGACATGCCTTTTGGACTTGATACCTGATCTATAAAAACCGTCCGACTCTCATAAACTTATCACAACTTTTGACTTGAAACCGAGAAACCTTGCTCATGATTATGTTGTTTCCATGGCTGCATGGATCCTCTTTTCGATCAATAGTTCCCTTTACGGGTTTTCGCTAGCTGACCTCTCTCGTTTCTCTTCTCGCCATCGCCTTATAGTGTCCTTTGCGGATTTTTACTAACAAGACTCTCTCATTTCTTTTTCTCTACTCACCATCGCCCTACAGTGCCTATGAGGATTTTCACCAATTGGACTCTCTCAATTTATTTCTCTCATTTAGTTGCATTCAATCCAAGTAACTGTATCCTCCAAATCTGGAACATTCTTGCCGATTGATCAGAAGGACTTGAAAGGATTTGGGTAAAATGAATTTGTATTGAATTACAACTTTGGAACCTTTCGGGCAAAACCATCATTGAATCATTGTAACATCTGCCCTAGTTTTCACTTTTGGGGGAATGTGGATTTTTATTTTGGTGTAACCGAACCCAGAGTGAGGTTGCCTATGTATCTTTTCGGAATCAGGTCGGACGTAGTTCAATTCACTTGAACTAGTTTTGATTTTTGTTTTGTTTTTTTGTTTTTTTTTCCTTTTCTTTTTTTTCTTTGTCATTTGTTTTAATAATAACTTTCAGGTTCCAAAGTGGGTAATCAAAGAGAGGGAACCGGCTCAAAGAGTTTGCAAAAGGGTTAATGGTGTTTGGTTAGCGAGAAAGAAAGCCTTCGTGATCCCAATCAGAGAATGTTAACACTAAGTAATAAGTTAAACATAGTACATTTTGACTGCATCTACATGGACAGTTATATCGGGGACATGATGTCTCCCAGATACAACGCTCCCTTCCGGAAACACTCTTGTTACAATGCACGGACCTTTCCAATTTGGAGAAAACTTTCCTTTAGCTTCTTCATGAAGCAGGAGGATGCGTTTCAGAACGAGTTGGCCCACTTCAACCTTCCTGGGTCACACTTTCTTGTTGTTGGCATGGGCCATTCTTTGTCGGTACAACTGCCCGTGTCAAACTGCATCCAATTGCTTTTTATCAATCATAGTCAATTGTTCCAAGCGGGTTTTGACCCATTCTTGATCCTCAATCTCGGCTTCAACAATGATCCGAAGAGAGGGAATCTCAACTTCGTTCCAATTATTTGTTTATTTTCTTACAAGCCTTATCTTCAATACATTATGCTTTTCGATTCATTATTTCGAAGTCTGACAGCATTTTAGGATCTGGGCATGAAGTCCACAAGCATGTCATGTTATTAAAATCTGCATTAACAGAACTAAAAAAAGAATAAGAAAGGTGACAAGATTAAGAAAAGAGACATTCATGGATGATAAAATATTGATTTCATTTATTTGAATTTTATATATAAAAAAATAGAAGGGTTTACATCAAAAAGTAAGACAGTAAAGTAAAAGCATTCGGATTACACCCTGAAATAACCCGAAATATAGAAAAGGTAGCAAGACCGGCTACCGAGACTCCTGTCTGGCAGGGAAAGTTTTAGGTTTGGCGCCCATTTTTAGGTTTCTTTTCTATTGTTGCAATGGCTACAATGGATTTTAGAGCCGGATCAAATTCCCCATCATCACTGATCATTCCAACTACTGGCCCATTGTTGTAAGTAGGCTAAGGATTGTTCGGCCCATTAGGGGCCTCTTCCTCCCTAACTATTTCCTTGACTTCAACGAGGTCCTCCGCTACTCTTTTGAGAGTCCAACAGTCCTGAGTATCGTGTCCCACTGCTCCAGAGTGGTATTCACATTTGGCATCAGCTCGGTGCGAGCGGGACTCGGGGTTCGGCCGGTTCAGAGCCATAGGTTGCAACAAACCTAGCATGGTTAGCCTTTGGAACAAACTTGAATATGATTCACCAATAGGGGTGAGCTGATTCCTTCTGAGAGGCTCTCTTGGACGAGGATTGTATTGGGCAACATTTTGTTGGGGATTATATGGAGCTTGGTAAGGACGGGCATTTCTGGGAGGTTGAGCTTAGTTTTGTATATAATGTTGTGTCTGTATGTAAGGTTGCACATCCATCACCGCATAGTAAGGCGATGCCACGTCATATGCATCATCATAGTACCAACAAAACCAACCATCTGAAATAGAACCTAAGCTTTGGGCAGACACAACAAATTTGTTAGCTCAAAGCATTTAACAAATAGAAAATTGTACATTAGGATGCAATGCACCTAATAGTTAAGCATTTCTATCATGTGTTTGAACGTTTGCATGTTTCATTTTAGTTTCAACTAACCCTTTTCCACTCTATACCTTGTTTCTTTCTTTTCCTGCTATTTGTTTTTAATTTTAACACTCAAGGTTCGTCTCTTTCTGTTTTTGTCACTCTTTGTTTTTCTCTCTTTTTTCACTTAGTTTTTTTGTTTGTTTTTCACTCAGTTTATTTATGGATATAATCGCATCCGATGAGGATTGCCTACGTATCATGACGCCGCATGGATTAGATCATTACGTAGTTCAAGAAGATTAGGAATAAAGTAAATAAACTAACTCCTTTTTTTGTCGGAATTTTCTAAAGAAAGACTTCTAAAGAAGAAAGAAAATATTTATTGTATTTTGAATTTATTTTATTTGTTTTTGGAAATTTTTGAAAGAAAAACTTCTAAAGAAGAAAGAACATATTTTTTGGATTTTGAACTTTTATTTTGAATTTATGAAAGAAAAGACTTTTAGAGAAAAAAGAAAATATTTTTATATTTTGAATTTTCTTTTTAATTTTCGAAAGAAAAACTTCTAAAGAAGAACGAAAATATTTTTGAATTTTGAGAAGAAATTAAAAGAAAATATTTTTGTATTTTTTAAAATTGGGGGCCTGACCCGATGAAGGTTGCCTACGTATCTCACATCTGATGAGAATCAGACCTGCGTAGTTCGGTAAATATTTCAGGAGTGTGATGACACTTTTTGGAAAACTTCATGCTTATTTTGTAATAATTGTTTGGGATAAAATTTTGATAGGGTTTTTGAATTTTTCAAATATCGGGATTTTTCAAAAATCGAGTCCTATTTTCTTCCTTCTGGTTTTTCGTCATTTTTTTTCTCTTATTTTGTAGAAACCGGTCAACATGCACAAACTGAATCAAACATAATACACAAGTAGCATATAAGATGCATCAGGATGGTCTTATAATTTTTGGGTACACCTATCTTAGACGGACCCAACCCCTGTGTTGAGTCCCCAATGTCAAATGTACATGATGCAAATAAACATTCCTACTAGGGATCTGGCATGCGGCTTTGTTATTTTAGGTTGAAATCCTAGGGGAGTGTTTTAGACCTGGTTTACTCAAGCGGACTTCTCGAGCCGAGGTGGGAGCAACGTATCGGGAGCACGAAAGTCTACCCGGCCTAGTTACTGAACCAACCACATTCTAATTGGTACGACCTCTAACAGAAAAGTGGGACACGCGCACGTGTGCACCATAAATTCAGAAGACTCATAAAGGAGGCGTAAGAAGACAGTTTAATACAGTTCAAATAATATCAGAGCGATAAATAAACGACAATTAGCACATTAGGCCAACAAACACAGTAATAACATCCAATCAATAAAATCAAGTATAGATCACATTACAAGCTCGAATTCTGAACTCTGAACCAGAAGTTCTGGGTTCTTGTCCTCAGCAGAGTCGGCAGAGCTATCACACCTCTTTTTTACGGGGAAAAGAGTTTTTTCACTTTAAGTGACATTATTGAAAAGGGATTCCCTTTCTTTATTTTTAAAGAGTCTCCACTTGGAATAATTATTTACGGTGTCACAAGTCACCATTTATTTTAAAATCAAAATTCAAGGAAAATTGACTCTGTTTAAGTCTGCGAAACACAGAAGACCGGGTAAGAAATTCTGGTAACCCGGGAGAAGGTGTGAGGCACTCCCGGATTTCGTAATTTTAGCACGGTCGCTTTACAATTACACTTGGCTTAATTATATGATTATTACGCGTTTTAAACCTATGTGCATTTTAATATTTTACTGCTTTTAAATTACTTTGTTATTATATTTATGAAATTATCTTGAAACAAATCACATGTATGTGTATCCGTTTTGTTTGGCGTGTCACAAATCATGTCACGCGTACGTGTACGCAATTAATAACACTTTATTAAGATTGTTTCGCCCAAAGTTGAACGAACGCATATCTTGTTTAAATTTTTGAAATCGTAATTATGTCACGCAAACATATACATAATTACGATGATTCGATTGATTAAGAGCGCGCCTAAAGCATTCTACCGCATTCATGAGTTGTTTCTTCCTAAACTAATTTGAGATTGTTATGAGGCCAAGAGTTAATTTTCATGACAGTTAATACAGAATCTCCCAACGTGGGATTACAATGAAGAAACAGAACCAATAATCCAGCGACTCGACCGGCATCCTCGACTCGAACGTACCTCTCAATATTAAACTCCAACTAGGCTGCAATAGTGGCGGAAACAAACTGTTTTAAGGCATTTTTGGGAGCTGGGTTTCATGGAGTTTCACGGGTCTTTTATTGAAGAAAAAAGTGATGTTTTCATGGCTATGTTGCTGCGTTATCAACTGGGTTTTGGAACTGTTTGGTGCTGTTTTTCAGCTGAGTTTTGGAGGTTGTTTTTGCTGGAATTTGGTGTGGGGTTTGAGCTCGTTTTTTTGGTTTAATGGAGGTGCTTTAATGGTGTTCTTGGAGGAAGAAGATAAATAGAAGTTGCTGTATTTTTTGTGGTGAAGAAGAGGGAGTTTTCATGGCTAAAAATGGTGTTCTTTTCTCCGGATCCCGTTTTTCTTTCCTTTCCCCCCTTTTTTATATTCTTCAAGTGTGTGATATTCGTAGTCAAAATCCTAGAGTCTAAACGTGTGTGTGTTGAATCTGTTGATGGAGGGGATACCAGGGACGTGAGGAGTGAGGTGTGCTGTGAGGAGACGTGAGTGTGTGTGCTAGTGTAAAGTGATGTGAGGGAGTGGGGATCATGGGGGGAATATTTATTAAGGAAATCAGATTTTTTATAAGAAGTTGGGCAAAAACACTTTGTGTAATTTTATTTCATGCATTCTTTTTCTTTTTTAAAGATAAATTAAATTATAAAAAATAAGATATTGATTAACCACTTATTTTACACCAAGAAAAAATATAAGAAAACTAAATACTTACATATAATTCAAATAATACTTAAACAATACCATAGCTTACTTATTAAAATTCTAATTAAAATAAAGCAAATAGTTTTTGTAAATTTTCTTTTTCTCTTTAGAAATAAAATTTGTATTCTAAGAGTGAATATTTTTTGTAGTTTTTTTAAAAAACAAAATTGTCAAACAAAGCCAATTAAAAATAATCTAAAAGTTTATAATATCAAAATTAGACCTAAAAATAATTTACACTAAAATAGTACATAATTCAGGTGTGGTCAAAAATTAGTTGTTCACAACATGTCCTTGAGAGCCTCGTCTTGTGGCTCACTGAGATCCCTGTACATGTCCTTCTTCCGGACTCGCTCCTTGAGCTCGAACTCGAGCTGGCTGATTTCCATTCAGGACCGAAGGATGTTTTCATGTGGAGCACCGAAGCCTGGAAAATGAAACGATATGGTCGTTAGAACATGCTGAAACTAAGCAAGATTCGCAAAGGGTACAAGGAGTAGGCATCTTACCCGGTTCAGTGCATGTTGCGCGTCGTTGAAGAGGCTCAATTTCCCTACTTCGTTCATCTCCGCCTAGTCCTCCTCGGTCACGAGGCAATAAAGATAGCTGGACACACCCACCAGAGCGGACAACACCCGGGCGTCCGCTGGGATAGTAAGCACGACTGTCCTTTGACTCCAGCTTGAGCCTCTTTGAATATTGACTCCATGTGGGACGATGTCTCTGCAATGTCGATGATACCGGCTACTTCCTTTGGGGCTGGGGCGGCTTCTCAGGAGGCCGTGGCCTCTGATTCTCCTTCTGGATCCCGAGCTAGAGGGGGATCGGCCCCTAGGCCACATTCTCTGGTTGCCGCCTGCCCTCCTTCGTCGATGGTTGAACCATGAGCGATGAACTCCAAATTATCGTCCTCAGTGTAATCCCTGAGCCGGAAGAGGGAATCGGGGTCCGGTACCCTGGCTTTGGTACAATTTTTATTGCTTTTCTGAACCCGGACACCTATCCTCTTCTTCTTGACCTCGATGTCCGGGGAGCCAAAGGTTTTCCTATTTTTCTTCTTTTTCTCCTCCTTTGCAGCAGCTTCGGGCTGTCCCGGAGAGGAGGGTTCAGCAAGCGAGGATGAGGCCTCGTCCTCATCCAATGGCCATAGCTCGGTGGTCTTGGGCAAACCTGTAAAAGGGAAAGAACTTAGCAAAAATAAAAGTTAAGTATGTAAATGTAATTATTCATGAGGAAGACTCACCATGAGAACGGGCCTCCCACTTGCCTTTTGAGAGCTTGCGCCATCCGAGCTTGAAGTAAGACATTTGTTTGCAGATCCCCTCGGTCCACTCCTTGAAGCGGGGGACTGCATTGGAAACTTGGGCAACCGCTGTTCAACGGTAGACACGGGCAATTAGAAAAAGAATAAAAGGAAGTGCCAAGTACTCAAGAAGGAGAAGACTTACGGGATGAGTTCCACTTTTCAGGGAACAATAGAAATTCGGGGGGGGGGGGGGGGGTATGAGGTCTTCGATTTTCACCCGAACTAACCTCCCTTGCCAACCTCGATCTCGATCTTCATCGATGCTCGAGAATGGAGCTTTACTTGCTCGACGAACGAGCTTAATCAACCCCCCTCGGAAGTGTCGGGGACTGTAGAGACGAAGTAGGTGGTGAAAGGTGAACCGAGGTGCTTTAGTGTTGTTTATGAAGTGGCAGAGGAAGATTACGATCCTCCAAAAGGACGGGTGAAAATTCCCAAAGCAGACCTTGTACCTTTTGCAGAAGCCGGGGATTATAGGGTCCACCGAGGCGAGTGTGAAAGGGTAAGTGTAAACACTTAGATACCCCTCCACGTGAGTGGTGATGTCTTCGTTGGGCCTAGGAATGACCACCTCCTTGCCCTCCTAGTTACAGTCCACCCGAGCTGTGGGGAGTGTGTCCTCAGTAACGGAGCATATGTACCTCCATACTCCCCCACCTCGGTCCTGTTGACTGGAAGCCTTCTCGACTTTGAAGTCGTTTTCAATGGAACAGCCCCGGGAACGAAAGTCTTCAAAGGAGGCTCCGGGACCACCTCAAGAATGGCCATCTCGGCATCCGTGGTCGGGTTGGAAGTTCAAGGGGCGGTTTGTTGAGGCACGGATTTGGAAGTTTTTGCCATCGGACTCTAGAAATTATGAAGATTTGAAGAAAAATAGAAGGTTTGAAGATGAGGATGAAGATTTGAAGATGGGTATGAAGGTCTGATTTGAAGATTTAAAGGAGTATGAAGATATTAAGATGAAGATATGAAAATCCAGAAAGCAATGTATGAAGATTTGAAGGGGTTAGAGTTAAGTGGAGAATTCGAGGGTAAATCAAAGAGCTCTGGAATCGGAAAGTAAAAAAATAAAAAAGGGGTCAAAGCTTTTATAGCAGAAGGATAATCAATGCGTGACATTTCGCATTCGAGGACAGTCAACCGGCGATTGACACGTGTCCGATGTCAGAATGATGCGACTGATGGGACATTTTGCCGACCCGTCAACACGGTTGTAAAGTATGAAAGCAAGAACTAGGGTTGATTTATCGCTTCAATAAATCTACTCTCCAGAAAATGAGGAGACTATCTATGTACGGGTAAAAATGAAGGTATATTTTTCCCGATGAGAGAACGGAGGGGAAGCACGGCTCGACATGATTATAATCGAGGCCAGGAACCTCTCGTATCAAGACCTGGAAAGAATGAACGATGTAGCTGAGAACAGACACGGTAAAGCGACGTACCCCAGACCAAGTATGGCTTCTAGACCTCGGGAGATACGGTAAACATTTATGCATGACGGATAGGGGGCCGTAATATTCTCCCTCAACCGGATATTACGGCGTGAATCTCATTCAATATCAATTATAGATCAGCAATTACCGGAAAAAGAAGATTTTTACCTTTTTTAGACTTGTATTAGGACTGAAATTCTCCTACTATATAAAGAAAAAGTTTTTCTTTAGTCTAACACATTGTAACACGTACTTCAAAGCAATAAAATTTTACTTTTGTCTTCTAGCTATTGTTCAAAGGATTACACATTTGTTCTTTTCTTCACTCGCGACCAAGCTTGTACCGAGGGTCCAATCGAGGATGAGTTTCACCGTTCAATCCAAGATCAGGCTTGGTCATTACATTGTGATTGGTTTGATCGTTTATTTGGTATTTATTTTATTTATCTGCTATTCTCAATTATTCGTATTGAATTAAATCATGTATCCTTTAAATCGCTATAAATTTAATTGTTTCTCATTATTGGGGCTAACAAAAATTAATTGGCCAAAACAATAATTATATGAAAAACAATTTGAAATGTTAAGTAGGTAAAGTTTTATATTTTTAAAATCAAGTACTCCATTACATATTGATTAGCAGCCGAGTCGAATTTGTTTTGTTTGTTTTTCCTGGTTGGAGTTCTTTTGCATTGCTTCACCTTGCTGTACTGTAAGCATTAACTATTGTATCGCTCTATCAAATGACTGAAAAACCAGTTGATTCATTTCAGCAGGTGGGGCCGCGGAGCTGAGATCGTCGTACACATGTTCATCTATAAAAGTGAAGTGATGGGTTCTGACTACTATGAATTCAGATCCTCAATACACTTTACGGACAAGTTTATTTACGTAGTTATCTTGCTTTTTACATTATTTAAAAGTTTTCATTTCCCGAATTTATCATCTTAATTTTTTTTGATATTCTACATTTTGATTCTTTCTATTTCCGTTTCTTTTATAAAAAACATATTGAAGATTCTAGGTGTGAAATTTCACTATTAGTTAATAAATTGCTGGTGGATAAATAGTAAGTATTTTGAATTACTGCCTTGTTGTGTAACGACCCAGCCGGTCGTTTTGAGCATTTACAATCCATTTAGATATTTGAAGTCTTGAGTAGTTTCATATGATTTATTATGACTTGTGTAAGTCATCGGTTTTGGGTTTCAGGTTATTCTGAATTTATTTGGAAAAATAATTCTCAACTAGGAAGCTTTAAGTTGGAATAGTTGACCAAGTTTTACTTTATAGTACTTGACCTCGGATCGGAGTTTTGATTGTTCCGTTAGGTCCGAATGATAATTTTGTACTTGGACGTATGCCTATTTTTGCATTTGGATATTTCTAGAAGGTTTCAGTACTAATTGACGAAAGTTGAAAATTTGAAGGTTTAGAATGTTCATAAGTTTGACAAGGAGTTGAATTTGATGATATCGGGTTCAGATTGTGGTTCCGTTAATTGAAATATCTTTGTTATATCATTTGGGATTTGTGTTCAAAATTTAGGTTCATTCCGGGTTGATTTGATATTTTTCGGCACGAGTTTTTGGAAGTTGAAAGTTCAAAAGTTCGATTTGAGGTGTGATTTATGGTTTTGATGTTGTTATGCGTGATTTGAGACCTCAAGTAGGTCCGTGTTATGTTATGTGACTTGTTGGCATGTTCGGACGGGGTTTCGAGGGGCTCGGGGCATGATTTGAATTGATTTCAGACCATTTTTCTTCATATTTGCATTGCTGGTTTCTGCTTAAGTCTGGTGCACCAAATGAACTTCGTGATCGCGAAGTTGGAGGCGCGACCGCGTAGAGGAAGAATTGGAGCTGGGCAGTTTCTTAATCGCGGTCGCAATTGTATGACCGCGTTCGCGTAGCTTGGTGTTGGGTACAGTACGCGTTCGCATAGTGGAGGCCGCGTTCGAATAGAGTTGAGGCGGGAAGCTGGAAATTCTTCAACGCGTTCGCCTAAGTTGGGACGCGTTCGCGAAGGTTGGGTGCATGTGTGCTTCGCGTTTGCATGGGTAATTTCGCGATCGCGTAACGTATATTTGGAGGCAGTGTAGTTTTTTCTTCGCGATCGGGAAGGTTGTTCCGCGATCGCGATTCATTAATTCGTCCAATGATTATAAGTACTCTATTTTCGGGGGTTTCGACCATTTTTGCATATTTGGAGCTATGGAGCTCGGATTGAGACGATATTTGTAGCGATTTTCACCATATGAATTGGGGTAAGTATTCTCTACTCGGTTTTGACTATATTTCATGAATCTATCCTCGTTTTTGGCATTTGGTTGATCATTTCAAAAAAGAAATTGAGGGTTTTTTTCTAAAATTTCATAAAGTGAATTGTCTAGTTTTGAGTGTCGATTCGGAGTCGGATTTGAGTCAAACTAGTATGGTTGGACTCATAATTGAATGAGTTATCAGGATTTGTGAGTATCGTCGTATTCCAAAATGCGAGTCCGGGTTTGACTTTCGGGTTGACTTTGGGCTTTTGGTTAAAGATTCGACCTTTATCGATTGAGTTTGTTTCTTTAGGCATTATTTGATGTATTTGAGTTGCTTTTGGCTAGTTTTGAGATGTTCGGAGGTTAATGTGCGCGGGATGGCATTTCTAGAGCATTGTCTATCTAGCTCGGTACTGGATTTAGCTTGTTCGAGGTAAGTAACACTTTTAAACTTGGTGTTGAAGGTATGAACCCCTTATTATACGTGTTATGTGTTTGGTGTTGTGGTGGCGCACACGCTAGGTGACGGGCGTGTGGGCGTGCACCGTGTGAGTTATGACTCGATTGATTCTGTGGTACTGTGTAGTCACCTAATCTTGTTTCTATCCATAAAATTCCTACGTGCTAGAGTAATTGAGCTATGATCCATGTTAGAAACCATGTTTTAGGCTATATGCTTATCCTGTTGGAACCCACTGAGGTCATTTCTGTTGTTGAGTAATTTGCTTAAATTACAATTACATACTAACTCATACTCATTCATTGCATGTCATATCTCAGTCTCTGTTATCATTTGTCTCACATCATATTATCATTGTTTAGGCCGATTGAAATGAGATTTGTGAGGCCGAGAGACTGGAGAGATTGATGACTGAGTGAGGCCGAGGGCCTGATTGTGAGGGTGTTTATGGGATTGGGCTACACGTCGCAGCAGGATTTATTGATTCATGCCATAATTGGCTTATATTAGTGCTTGACCAGGATTCGCCCCTTCGGAGTCTGACATACCAGCAGTGAGCGCAGGTACCTACTAAGTGCGAGTTTCGAGTGCGAGTACCGAGAGAGAGTGCCGAGAGCGAGTGTCGAGTGACTGGGAGGACTGAATGGCTGCGAGGACTGAGTGACTGTGAAGACTGAGTGATTGTGAGGATTGAGTGACTGCGAGGATTGAGTGACTGAGAAGACTGAGCGAATTGATACTCTGAGAGTATGCATATGGTTTTATCACTGCGTTGCATTACAGTTGGCATGCATACTTGGCATGTAGGCATTAAGATACATTTCCACATGCTGTACCGCATTGTGACATTCATGACTTCACATGCACATTGACAAGTAGGCATAGAGATGTACTTTCCTCATGCCATCCGATAATGAAATAACTTATCTATTGTTGAAAATTTTGGGAAAAATCACAATTTTTAGATTTACTCATATTTCGGTGATTTCGGTGAAAATTTTGGATTTTACTGTTATACTTGAAAAGCATGCCTATTTTTCGGAACTGTGAAAAAGCTGAGCATCATATCCTTGAGTTATTTCTTGTATTACTTTTATTATATTGTTATGAGTTGTTGTTGGCTATTGGTGTTGGACTCTGACCGTGGTCCATGAGCTGAGCATCATATCCTTGAGTTACTTCTTGTATTACTTTTATTATGTTGTTATGAGTTGTTGTTGGCTATTGGTGTTGGACACTGACCGTGGTCCCAGCTCGTCACTGCTTTCAACCAAAGGTTAGATTTGTTACTTATTAAGTACATGGGGTCGGTTGTACTCATACTACACTTCTGCACCTTGCATGCAGATTGTTAATGTTGATGTTGCTGTGCATGGAAGATGTACCTGCGTTACAGTCATTGCTGCCTCTTATTCTTTGTAGCTTTAGAATTATTAATCTGTTCATGTATATTTCAAACAGATGATGTATTTATTTCCTACCAGCTTTGTAGACTCTAAATCTTAGAAGCTCATGATTTGTACTACCAATCCTTGTGAAGTGTATTAAAGTTCAGTTATTTCATCATTTATTTTTCTCAGTAAATCTGATTGAATTTGATTGTTGTTAATTGGCTTACCTAGCGGGTTGGGTTAAGAGCCATCACGACTAGTCAGATTTTGGGTCGTGACGAGTTGGTATCAGATCTCTAGGTTCAACGAGTCATGAGCAAGTGTCTAGTAGAGTCTTGCGGATCGGTATGATGACGTCCATACCTATCTTCGAGAGGCTGCATGGCATTTAGGATAAACTTCTCATCTTTCTTTCCTTATCGTGCGACATTGATTCAACTTGAAGCCTATCTCTTTGAATTCCTTCCACTCACTCGTATACGTATATGAGCGCTCGGTATCAGCTGTGCATCGACGACTTGTGATTTCATGGATGAGGTGCGAGATACGTTCTTATGTGTATGGAGTTGGGCCAGTCTGGAGGACTTGAGGCCGGGTTTTAACCGTAGCTTGGACTCAGTAGTTTCAGTTGTCTGAGCATGTGCTTTGGACTTATATGTCTGATAGTGTCCCTATGAGTGGAATTTATGGCTCGATGAGTGGTTGGATAGCTAAATGATAATTATGTTGTGACGGTGGGATGTGTTCAGATGGTTTTGATATGATGGGAAGATTTTGCTTGGGATGTGAAAGGACTATTGGATTCTCCATTTCTGTGGATATGTCATACGATCTGGAGTTATGGGGGTTTTGAGTGATTGTTTCATATTATTTTATTTTTGGAACGAATTTGATCCTCATGCCTTGTTGATGAGTTCAGAATCAGGAAGATTAAGTGATTGCGTAGCAGTTGTGGCTGCAAAAGGGGTATAGAGAGATGTCAGTTTAACGCTAAGCAGGTGGGTTATCACCTACAGGGTAATCTACGGATGTGCGATCCTTATGATATTTTGTGAACGCTTTCTTTTCTACCAATGGGTATAGGTGTTGCGATTTGAGTTTGGACTGAATTGAGGAAGTCGACTTGACTGTCACAAGGATGGATGCGAGCTTAGCAGATAATTTTAAGTATTATATGGTTTGTGTTACATGAGCTTATGAAGGATTTAGTTAAATCTCACTGCGGTATTATGGGAGTTATAGAGTATGGGCATTGTGAGTTATCGAGTATTTGTATCTATGGCTTTGAGCCAAGTGGGGGAGTCTGCTATCGACGATTTGATTGCATGGTTACGTGTTGTATTGAATTCGGTCTGAGGCATACTTGTGGATCGGTTATGACTTGTAGCGGCTGGTTTTGAGGATGACTTAAGCAATGAAATTTCTGGATGCATGATGTATTACACCTTATGGACATATGGAAGTCTCGAGAATGGTTTAGGGTTGTTGTTTGTGATGGATGTAATGTACTAATAAAAGGGATTTGCTTAGTTACATTAAGGCAGGGTTACTTCTTTGGGTGTTGTGCTAATGGGGCATAGATCATTCGACCCCTTTGGGCGGTGCAATTGAGATTTGAGTAGAGTGGATGACTCTCGAGGGGGTTATAATGGATTCAAGATTTATAAATGGCAATTGAGAATTTTTCGGATTTGTATATGGCTAGAATCTGAGATTTACATTGGATGGTGTTGAGACTTGCGATATTTCTATATCATTATGGATTATACATTTCAGCATCAAGAAGGTGAAGGAAACAACTTTAGATTCACATAAGGTCTCTTCAGAGTGGGTGTCTCGGTTGTGGTACTTTTGGGGTGCTTAAGAGGGAATACAATGGCTTTCGGGCCTTCGGGGTAGTTTGCGTTTATGCTAGGATCTCTTGCGGTGAGCTTTGGGTAAGGATCGTGGTGTTTTGACAAGGATAAGTGTCACCTTGAGGGTAATTTGGAAGGAACTCTGAGGAAATAGGACGACTTGGTAGTAGGTTGGATCAGTATAGTAATGATGTGCTCAGTTTTTTTGGTTCTTATGATGAGTATGGTGTGCTTGGTTCTTTTGTGGCAATACTCTTGGATTTGGCAACCTGCGTGGCTTGGTTGAGTTAGAGGGATTCAGTTTTGATAGCTTGGTTATGTGCAAATGGATTTCAAAGTGTTCTCGATAGTTTCTACCACGGTTTGCGATAGATATTTCCTACCGGTGTGAGGAGCATGTTGCGTATTGTGATTTTCTACTGAATGGGATCATGTGAAAGGTTCCTGACTAATTGAGTATGTAGTTTTCTTGTGACTCAGAGTTGATAATGAGGTTCTCATATTTTCATATGATGGCCTAATAGAGGCGGCGCGTGGTGTGAGATTGGGATTTGCATGTGCAAGTATACGATTCAGTTTCAAAAGGAAGGTCATGAGCATATGTAGCACAGACGATTTCAGATGTTGGCACTATTTGGTATTACTTAAGAAGAGTGTACATTCAGAAGGCGTACTGAGTTTTGACTTACAAATGCTTCATTGGTATTGCGGTACTCGCCTGGTTGATCGGCTGCTGATATTCAAATTTTTGCTATGTAGCATGGAAGAATTATAGAAGTATTTCTCGTGGGGATGATTATGTATGATAGATGTGTTAGTCATTCAAGTGGTGGAGTTAGGATCAGCTATGGTGATTCATGTGTTCTATGGATTTGGAGACTGGGAGATCTCAGAAGCAGATTGTTTCGGGGTTGCGGACTGTGAAGATGTGCTAAAGTTAGCTAGATGGTAGTACGTGCTATGGTTAGGTCGTTGTGGACTTTTCGTGGGCTATTTATCCATTTGGGGATGACCGAAGTTGATTTGGAGGCCCATTGGTAGGCCCAATGAGGATGTGTATTCTACACCTGGTCGGATTTGTTGACTCGACACCATTATTGCAGAAAGGCATGTCATTCGGTTAGACTGAGCTTGTTTGTTCGTGTTCTGATATGTTCTATGTGTTACTCTTCTATGCTACGAGAGGTTGTGATTTGTTGGTTATATGTACTCATAGTGTGGTTCTGCACAGGCCTTATAGCGAAATTTGAGCGAGATGGTTATTAGGGTGTTGAATGGTTGATAGCGCCTTGGTTATTTTCTTTCCGGGCTGTGGTATAAAGTGTTATTCGCTTCTCCATGGTTATGGTTATGCACTTGCGTACTTGATTTTGAATTGCTTGTGGTTGTTGGTTTTGAGCATTTGGGGCTCAAAGTATTTCATATGGATCGGTGTTTGGATGGGTCACGTATTGCAGCGGGGTTATAATGGGATATGATCCTTTGTGCTAGATTCATGTGTTTTGGTTCTACTATGTATAATAGGTTCATAGGATTGCGGTTGTGGTGGTACTTGTTGAGCTTACGGAACGGTTCTCTCAATTGAGATATTTTCCATTTTTGGGTGCATTTGAATCGTTGCGTGTTGGTGCATGGATTGCACGGTTTGTGGCTTAAGGTTGTATTGGTGTGGCAGGTCAGTAGAGTGGCTGTATTTGATGAGATGAGGTCATTGGACCTAGAATGGGTACTATCGGATTTGATTACAGTATGCATGGAGGAATAATATCAAAAGTCGGCTTAGAATTTTGGCTTTGGTTCTTGTCGGACGAGAGAGGGATCCATGACTTGTTGATCTGATAAGTGGTTTTAAGTTTCTGCGTGTTTCTTTTATCATCGGCAGTGTACAAATGTTTTAGAACGAGAGTTTATTTGATATGAGGTTTATTACCGGTACCGGGTTTGTTTTGAGCAGTTATTGTGGTCGAAAATTATCGCTACGAGTATGCGAGTTATGTGATATATCAAATGATTACATCTTGAGTTATGGATATGAGTTGTTACAGCTTGTTCAGACTTATACAATGTGTAGGTGCGAGATTTGGGTCTTGTAAGGAATTCCGGATGTTGGAAATTGGGTTCCAAGGTTTATGGGCTAAGATTGAATTAAGGATCTTAAGTTATGTTATGTCGCCAGGCTTATATGGATTGGGATGACGTGGGATCACCCCCAGGTATGTGCATGGTAAGGTTACACGGCGATTTGGTGTCTTTGGAACGACTCTTGGCACGTTCGAGGATGAACGTATATTTAAGTGGGGGAGAATGTAACGACCCAGATGGTCATTTTGAGCATTTGCATTCCGTTCAGCTATTTGAAGTCTTGAGTAGCTTCATATGATATATTATGACTTGTGTGAATCGTCGGTTTTGGTTTTCAGGTTATTCAGAATTTATTTGGAAGAATGATTCTCAACTAGGAAGCTTTAAGTTGGAAGAATTGACCAAGTTTGACTTTTTAATACTTGACCTCGAATCGGAGTTTTGATGGTTCCGTTAGGTCCGAATGGTGATTTTGGACTTGGATGTATGCATGGATTTGCATTTGGATATTTCTAGAAGGTTTCGACACTAATTGGCCAAAGGTAGAAATTTAAAGGTTTGGAATGTTCATAAGTTTGACCGAGAGTTGACTTTGATAATATCGGGTTCGGATTGTGGTTCCAAAAATTGGAATAGCTTCGTTATGTCATTTGAGACTTGTGTAAAAAATTTGGGTTCATTCCGGGTTGATTTGATATGTTTCGACACGTATTTTGGAAGTTGAAAGTTCAAAAGTTCATTAAGTTCGATTTGAGGTGTGATTCATGGTTTTGATATTGTTATGCGTGATTTGAGGCCTCGAGTAGGTCCGTGTTATTTTATGGGACTTGTTGGCATGTTCGGACGAGATTTCGAGGGGCTCGGGCGTGATTAGGATTGATTATAGACCATTTTTCTTCATATTTGCATTGCTTGTTTCTTCTGAAGTCTAGTGCACCAAATGATCTTCGTGATCGCGAAGTTGGAGGCACGATCGCGTAGAGAAAAAATTGGAATTAGGCAGTTTCTTATTCGCGATCGTGATTGGATGACGGTGTTCGCATAGCTTGGTGTTGGATAAAGTACGTATTCGCATAGTGGAGGCCGCGTTCGCATAGAGCTGAGGCGGGAAGCTGGGAGCTGGAAATTCTTCAATGCGTTCGCGTAAGATGGGACGCCTTCGTGAAGGTTGGGCGCATGTTTGCTTCGCGTTCGCATGGGTAATTTTGCGATCGCGTAGCGTATTGTTGGAGGCAGTGTAGTTTGTTCTTCGCGATCGCGAAGGTTGTTCCGCGATCGCGATTCATTAATTCGTCCATAGATTATAAGTACTCTATTTTCGGGGGTTTCAGCTATTTTTGCATATTTGGAGCTATGGAGCTCGGATTGAGACGCTTTTTGAAGCGAGTTTCACCATATGGATTGGGGTAAGTGTTCTCTACTCGATTTTGACTATATTTCATGAATCTATCCTCGTTTTGGCATTTGGTTGATCATTTTAAAAGAGAAATTGGGGTTTTTTTTCTAAAATTTCATAAAGTGAATTTTCGAGTTTTGAGCATCGATTCGGAGTCGTATGTGAGTGAAACTAGTATGGTTAGACTTATAATTGAATGAGTTGTCGGATTTTGTGAGTTTCGTCGGGTTCCGAGGTGCGGGCCCGGATTTATCGATTGAGTTTGTTTCCTTAAGCATTATTTGATGTATTTGAGTTGCTTTTGGCTAGTTTCACGCCGTTCGGAGGTTGATGCGCGCTGGATGTCATTTCTAGAGTATTGTTTGACTTGCTCGGTATTGGATTTGACTTGTTCGAGATAAGTAACACTTTTAAAGAAAAAGACGAACGCACTGCACAGGAAAAGAAAAACTATCTCTGTGGCCCGCTTCGCCAAACATCAAAAGGTATAAAAATGTGTGTTTTCAAATTATATAATTATTAGAAAAAAAATGTTCTTTCTCATCGATATCGGTATGCGTATTGTCAATTGAAGCCTGATTTAGAAAAAATCAGCACCATTGCATATATAATATTTTAAGAACGATAAATATTGAACTAGACTAATTTTGATGTAGATATAGCAGATAAGCTCCGTGTTGAGATATAATGTTTTCTAATGTGATTTACTTTATATATGTGTGTGTAAATACAAATCATGAAAATTTTCTATAAGTATCAAACTAGAAAACCAAATTAGTTTTTTTTTAAATCATAGATTAGCTTACCAACTAGCCAACAAAATTATGCAATAATATAAAGCATCTTTTTCATTAATAAATTGATATTATACATATTGGATAAATTGTGTTGCGAATCTCAAATTACGAGATTCGTGCTAAAATAAAGGAAAAAATAGAACTTCACAACAAAATTAATACACCGGAAGTACAACTAAACTAAGATATCAAAAGAAGATAAAATACTAAGAGAATAAAGGATAAAAAACATGAAATGCCAAGAAACTTTTAATGTTATTAGACACTATATTTAATTTGTTATATTAGTTTTAGAAAAACAAATACCAATAGTTGGGCCCGTGCTAATAGAGATGTATGTGCGCTCATACCCAACTAGTTTGAGAAGAAAACGTATGTATAATGGATCAGGATGTATTTACGAGGATTAGTTACGCCAAAATATTATTCTATCACTTAAGAAAAATTACACTCTTGAAAGAAACAATTAAAACGCAAAGCTTTATATAAAAGTTTATAACTCTAAATGAAGATATTTTACAATAAAGGTTGAACGCCTTTATGCAAGATTGCAAAATCTAAAAAGTATGAGTCACCAATCGTTGTGGAACTATCACGATCCAAAATTTCACCAAGTCGTGATGGCAGCACCTAACCCAAATCGCTAGGTAAGCTAACCAACATATGATACCACTATACAAATAAGACTGCAAAATCAATACAACTTTCTCAAGATCGGATAGTACAAGTCATGAACGACTAAGAATAAGAATACAACTATGATTTGAAGAAAGATATATCATCTGTTTAAAAGTTACATAAATATGAATATAATTCCTAAACTACCATGAATAAGTGGTAGCTTGTATCTGGAATACCGGTATGTTTTCAATGCAAGGCTTCGACCGCCACAACAACTCCGTACCAAAAATATGCACGCAAGGTGTAGATATATAGTATGAGTATAACCGACCTCATGTACTAAATAAGTATCTTGACTAACTCGGTGAAGTAGTGACGTGATTTCTAAGTAAAAACGATACTCACTTAGTATAACATGTACAACTCAATAATATGTATAATACAGAGAAATATCCAAAGAGACAGTCACAAAGTAGTTGTTATCTAATAAAGGTGTGCAACTAGGATATATGTAATAAACAAGCTTTGCCAATTTACCAGATCAAGCAAATACGACTTACACCAACTCCGCACATATAAGAGACATACACCAAGTAGTGTGTGCTCAAATACTCATATATGAATGTAGAGTGTCTGTACATAACAATGATCTACTTAAATACTCATATACTCATATATGAATGTAGAGTGTCTGTACATATGACTTGCAAAGTTTTGTTGTAATCTGAAATGTCTAAGTGTGGTTCGGACGCGTTCGGCGAAGTTAAAATGTTAGAAAATTAAGAGAATGATCCTCACATTCGTTTCTTTAAGCCTTTGGACAAGTTTGGATAATGTATTTGGACTTATCGCTATGATTGGACGGGGTCCTCTGGGGCTCGGGCATTTTGGGGAAGGTTTCAGACCATTTCGATTGGGTTTTGCATAGCTGATCTTCTGGTGTTTTGATGTTCTTCGCATTCGCGATCAGTGAGTTATGTTCACGTAGAGTATTTTTGTTGACTGGTGATTTGTTCATCGCGTTCGCGATAAAGTGATCACGTTCGCGGAATACTGTGGGTGATGGCTATCTCGTTCGCATAGTTAGCATTCGCGAAGTGTTGGTGAAGGTTGGTCAACAGCCGTTCGCATTCGCGCTTGGTCTGTCTCGTTCGCGATGAAGGGTTTTCAGGTGCTAGGTTTTGGTTCTTCGCGAACACGGGGCTGAGGTCGCGTTAGCATAGCGTTCAACTAGGCAGTATATTTAAGTTGTTATTTTCGAGATTTTACTCATTATTTCATATTTTGAGCCCTAGATTTCTAGAAGAGAAGATTTTGATGAGCAATTTCACTACTACCTTGCAGATAAGTAATTTTCACTTGGATTTGATTTTATATATTGATTACCCATGGATTTGTACATCTAAAATATAGAATTTTAAAAGGAAATTTGGGGTTTTTGCCTACACTTTAAGAGAGTGTATTTTGTAAATTTGAGTACCAATTTGGATTCAGTTTTGGAAATTAATTATATACTTGGACTCGATAGGTTATATGTCATCGAATTTTGGTATTGATTTCAGATTTCGGGCACGTGGGCCTGGGTTGACTTTTATTGACCTTTGAAAAAATATTCTAAAGATCAAAACTTATGGATTGGGATTGCTTCCTATGGCATTGTTCACTTCCTTGGATGATTTTTGGTTTGGATTTGTGCAGTTGGAGGGATAGACCAAGGTTTTGATGTTATTCGAGGTTAAAGACTAGCCCGGATGAGACGAGTATCTTGCCTACGCTTGGTTTGAAGGTAATTTTTCCGTCGGCTATGATATTTGTTATGTGTTGGGGGTCACGTATTTTAATAACCCGACCGGTCATTCTGAGCATTTGCATTCAGTTCAGAGGTTTGAGGTCATGAATAGCTTCATATGGTGTATTATGACTTGTGCGTATCGTTGGTTTTGATTTTCGAGTGGTTCGAAATTGATTTAGAAGGATGACTCTCACTTGAGAAGCTTGAAGTTTAAAGAGTTGACCAAGTTTGACTTTTGCGTATTTGAACTCGGATAGGAGATTTGATGGTTCCAGTAGTCAGGATGGTGATTCTGGACTCGGGCGTATGCCCGGATTTTCATTTAGATGTTTCTAGAAGGTTTCGGCACTAATTGGAGAAAATTGGCAATTTAAAGGTTTGAAATTTTCTAAAGTTTGACCATGGTTTGAATTTATGGCTATCAGGTTCGGATTTTGGTTTTGGGACTTGGAATAGGTCCGTTTTGTCATTTCAAACTTGTCTACAAAATTTGGTGTAATTCGAAGTTTGTTTGGTAGGGTTCGGACGCGTGGTTGTGTTTCTAGCAATTCTTGAAATTCATTGTGAATTTCATGTGTTTTGGTATTCGATTCTTGGTTCTAGATGTTATTTTGGTATTTTGATCGCGCGAGTGAGTTCGTATGATATTTTAAGACTTATGTTGATTTTTGGTGTAGAGCCCCGAGTGCTCGGGTGAGTTTCGGACGCGTTCCGGAGAGTTTGTAGAAGGTTCAGATTTGCTGGTGTTTCTGATCTCGCATTTGCGAAATGAGGGTCGCATTTGTGACTATCGCTTTTGCAAACATGTAGTCGCATTTGCGAAGAGGTTGGGGACTGGCAAGCTTCGCATTTGCGAAGCCAGCCTCGCAAATGCGATGGTGGCCTGGGTTGTTGGTAGTTCACTTTTGCGAACATTTGACCGCTTTTGCGAATGTCCTGTTTTCGCATTTGCGACCAGTTATGTTGTATTTGCAATATGTGCAGAACTGTTCAAGCTTCGTTTTTGCGAAGTAATCTCCGCTTTTGCGAGGGTGCAAATACGACATCCGCAGCTTGTTTATAGCTGAGTACTTCGGGACTTAGCTTCATTTTATTATATTTTGAACCCTAGACTCGGTAGGAAGTAATTTTGTGGAGAGATTTTCAGACCAAACTATTGGGTAAGTGATTATAACTAATTTTTAATTATATTTCATGATTATATACAAGATTTAGCATCAAATTCATGAGAATCTAAGAGAACATTTTGGGGATTTTTGTCTATGTTTTGAAAAATAAAAATTTGAGATTTGAGAGTCGAATTGGATTCGGATTTGAAAACCAAACACATATATGAACTCTTAGGGCTATGGGTAGTCGAGACCTACCCTTCGACTCGGGTTTTGACCGGACGGCCCGGGCTTGACTTTTGTTGACTTTTGGAGAATTTTATAAAGATCATAGCTTTATTAGTTGGAATTGGTTTCTCTTGCATTGTTTGATATTATTAAGTCGTTATTGGCTAGATTTGAGCCGAGCGGAGGTGAATTTTGAAAGGAAAAACTATTTTGAGTATTGATTTGGCCTAATTGAGGTAAGTATCTGGCCTTACTTTGTGTGGGAAAAAACTACCCCTTAGAATTTGGGTTGATTGTACTATTTGAATTATGTGGAAGACGTGTACATAATGTGACGAGTGTGTACACGGGCTTATAGTGGCATTGGACCGGTTTAGACTATTAGGCTTCTTTCTTGCATTTAATTAAAGTGGTTAATACTTGTTCTATCTTTTATAGTCAAGTTTACTCTCACCTTCTTTAATTGTTAATTGCAATTACTTGTTGAATTCATGCCTTATCCGTTACGTGCCTTAATTGTTAATTGATTCTTTATAATTAAGCCTTTATTAATGAACCGGCATTACTTGCTATTTGACTTTGTGAGTCATCATGTAACTATTTTATCCGTTTGTGCCCTTCTTTGTTTAGTTTTTTTATTTTATTTAATTTTATGATATGTCGTAGTTGGTTTTAATTTGTTTGTTGATATTCGGCTTAAAGTAAGCATATTTTTATGTATATTGTCTAGTATTTTGCTCATGTATCGCAGATTTCGGATGTGTAATATAATAATTTTTACTAATTTATGGTATTTCTATGTGTAGGAATCATCCAGAGGTAATTTGGGACGAAGCTGCGTGAATTAAAGCGAAAATGGGAAGAAAAGGGGAAAGTGCATAGTATAGTGCCACATGCAGCGTGGGGCGCTACCTGTGGCGCACAAAACAGAATGCTCAAAAACCCAGCGCCAGGGCTTGCGCCCCACGCTACCCTGGGCGCTGGTGACGTGAAATTGTCCTATTTCACCCGGGACTCGATTATTTCAACCCAAAGACGCCCCAACTCATATAAAAGCAAACCTAAACCTATTTTGGCAAGGGGGACACTACTTTGAGAGAGGAACAAAAGTACGAAACACTCGGGAGCACGGATTTGATCAGGTTTTTCATTCTTCTTCTAGTATTCATAGATTTAAGTTTGAAAATATTATTTTGATGATTGTTATGAATATGAGTGGCTAAGAACCTTATTATTTTGGGGTCATGGGTGATACATGACGTTTGAAGTTTAAATTGACGAGTTAATTTTATCATATTGGGTTGTTTATTTAATTCTGTTCTTAATTATTTTGTTGCGTAAACACTAAAGTACTATCTATGAATCTAGAGTTGAACTCGAAAGTGGGAATTCTAGATTTCATGTACGATTAAATAGGGCAATTTTTTGAACACGGGCATTGGGAAACGGATTCGCAATTAGGATAGAAATATACCAAATTGTCTTGCTTGGTTGAAATACAGGAAGTATAAATGCCTTCTTGTTAGTCTTAATTCCATAGACATATAGGTATTAAGTTAGCTTGAATAGGCGAGTAAGAACTCGACAGATTCTTACGAGTAACATTAACCCTATAAATCAACAAACCAGATAAATCAATTAGTCAGTTTAAGCCAAGAATGCAACAAGATTGTTAGCTAGTCTATGACCCTGGAATAACCTCTCCTACTGAATTTATTCCAAAATTGCCTACGTGTTTTAGTCGATCTATAGTTATTTAACCACTTGATAGTTTCTTTGGTAGTTAATTAATCACCGACACATTTTGTGAAAAATATCTTCAACAGATAAGTTGTTGAGTTTGAATCAGTCAAAAGTTAACCATAAGTCTCTGTGGGAACGATTCTACTCACTACTTTATTACTTGACGACCACGTATAGTTGCATGTGTGTTTGGTCGCAACAAGTTTTTTGTGCCGTTGTCGGAGACTTAGAAATTAGCTACTTGTCTGAGTTAAGCTTTTATTAGTTATTTGTTCAAGTTTTAATTTTCAGTTTGCCTTATTTGTATTAACGCATGCTCTTCTCTTGAATACGGAGGAGTAGAAGCTCAAACAACCTCCTTCCTCTTGATCCTGAAATTTAACGAACACTTCACAGGGTGAGGAGGGAAGTAGAACCTAGAACTAGAACAGAAAGAGAGTTGGATATTGTAGTTCAACCACAACCACTAGAGATGGAAGGTAATGAAGAGCGCCCGGTCATAGAAGCCGCAAGGCCCAATCTTGCTTATATGACTTAGCCTATTGTGAAGCTTGATATCACGGCTCACTTTGAACTCAAACAATACATGGTACAACTGATTCAGTCTACAGGGCAGTATGTTGGTCTATCTCATGAAGACACACAGTGGCACATTCAGAACTTCCTGAAAATTACGGATACTTTCAATTATCCGAACGTTTCCAAGGACTTCGTCAGGCTGACATTGTCTGCTGGGGGAAACAAAAGAATGGTTGCAAAAGGAGCCCGCGAATTTGATTCACACTTGGGATGATCTAGCAAGAAAATTCTTAATCAAGTTTTTTTTCCATTAAGAAGACAAAGTCGCTGAGGAGCCAAATTCTTGGGTTCCAATAACGGGATGGCGAGACTCTTCGTCAAGCATGGGAAAGATACAAGAAGCTACTCAGAGACTGGCCACATCATTGTCAGACTGATGAGGTGTTGGGTCACACTTTCGTTGATGGGTTGGATGAGACATCGAAGATGAATCTTGACTCAGCTTGTGGGGATAGTTGCATGGCAAGGCCGTATAGTGAAATCCAACTCCTACTAATGATAATAATTGGCAAGGATATGGGGAATCACGAAGAGCACTTAAATAGAAGGCAGCCGATATAATTGAGCTTGATGATTTCTCAGCCATGAGAGCAGATATAGCAAAATTAGTAAATTAGATGAATATAATGACAATGCACCAAACACAACAGATGCAACATGTGCAGCAGATGTCTACTTGCTACGAATTATGTAGTGACGGTCACACGAGTGACATATGCCCCACGAATCCTGAATCCATCTATTATGTAGGGCAAGAGAGTAGAGGTCCGATAAATCAGCATGCACAATATAGGAGCACTTACAACATAAATTGGAAGAATCATTCTAACTTCTCATAGGGTGGAAATCAGACAACTGAGAATCATTATAGACCCCAAGAAAATTACAATCAACCTCAGAAGCCACCCCAGCAAGCAGATGAGAGTACGAATGACTTGTTGAAGAAGTTGTTTCTTGACAATCAACCATTCAGGACCGATTTCAGAAATCTTGAGAGATAAATGGGGCAGTTAGCGTCAAATCAAAATACTAGGCCGGCAGGCGCTCTTCCCAGTGATACAGAGAAGAGCCCTCAAGTTAATGCAGTCACACTCAGAAATGGGAGGTAATTAGAAGAAGCGACAAAGAAGAGAAGAGATAAGCCTATACTTGAGGG
>AWOL01S0014839.1:120436-134716 GCA_000715115.1 Nicotiana otophora
GGTGGGGGTTGATTCCTAAGGAAACACATGAGTCAAAGAAAGATGATGCAAGTTCAGAGCCAGTAAGTGCTGCAAGGCCACCACTACCTTTCCCCCAAAGATTACAGAAGAAGAATGATGATCACATGTTTAATAAATTTCTCTCTATATTAAGCCAAGTTCAATTAAATCTTCCATTGGTGGATGTACTTCGTGAAATTCCAAAATATGCTAAGTACATCAAAGATATAGTGGCTCACAAGAGGAGATTGACTGAATTTGAGATAGTTGCACTTACTGAGGAGTGCACTTCGAGGGTCCAAAACAAGCTCCCTCAAAAGCTTAAGGACCCTGGTAGCTTCACCATTCCTGTGCAGATTAGTAATATTGATGTGGGCCATGCTCTTTGTGATTTAGGGCGAGCATAAAGCTGATGCCCTTGTCCTTGTCCAAGCAATTGGGTCTGGGAGCTCCAAGACAAACCACTATGATGTTGCAACTAGCTGATAGATCCATAGCTATCCTGAAGGAGTGATTGAAGATGTGTTACTGCAAATTGGGAAATTCATCTTCCCAACAGACTTCATTATCCTAGATTATGAGGCTGATAAACAAGTTCCAATCATAATTGGATGACCTCTCTTGGCTATAGGTGATGCAATTATTAAAGTAAGAGAAGAAAAAATGATTATGAGGGTGGACAACGAGGAAGCAGTTTTCAATGTCTACAAGGCGATCCAACTTCCCCACCATTATGAGGATCTCTCTATAATACCTGTTATGGGGCTGGATGAGAAACTTATAGACACGAGTGTATATCTAGACGATTCTCTAGAGAAAACACTCACGTTGTTCGATAGATTGGAGATTGATGATGAGGTTGAGGAGATAATGCATATACTAGATGCATCTTATATCTACGTGCATGGATTAAATCCCTTTGAGCCCCTAAATAGGCTAAGTGGGCCTCCACCAAAGTCGTCGATTGAATAAGCTCCAAAATTGGAACTTAAACCCTTGCCCCCTCACCTTCAATATGCTTATTTGGGTGGTTCTTACACTTTACATATTATTGTTTCTTCTGACTTGTCTAAATTGCAAGAAGAAAAGTTGTTAAGAGTGCTATGTAAGCACAAACGAGCAATTGGGTGGACGATGTCTGACATTAGAGGCATTAGTCTGGCCTTATGCATGCATAAAATCCTCATGGAGGAAGGACACAAGCAAAGTGTAGAACATCAACGCTGCCTAAATACAATTATGAAAGAGGTGGTAAGAAAAGAAGTGATTAAGTGGCTTGATGCAAGTATTGTATTTCCAATCTCTGATAGCAAATTGGTAAGCCCCGTCCAATGTGTGCCTAAGAAGTGGGGGGGGGGTGACGGTAGTGGTTAATGAAAATAATGACTTGATTCTCACAAGAACTGTCACTGGGTGGAGAATTTGCATAGATTATAGAAAATTAAACAATGCCACCCGCAAGGACCATTTTCCCCTCCCCTTTATTGACCAGATGCTTGATAGATTAGCTGGACAGGAATACTGTTGTTTCATAGATGGCTATTCGGGGTATAATCAGATTGCTATAGCCCTAGAGGAAAAAGAGAAGACTACATTTATGTGTCCATATGGCACATATGCATTCAAGAGAATGCCCTTCGGTCTCTGTAATGCACTTGCGCCTTTTTAAAGGTGTATGATGGCTATTGTTACTGACATGGTTGAAAGATTTGTAGAAGTTTTCATGTATGAATTTTCTGTATTTAGGTACTCTTTTGATAATTGTTTGATGAACCTTGATAAAGTGCTTGCTAGGTGTGAAGAGATAAACTTGGTGCTAAACTGGGAGAAGTGTCATTTCATGGTACGAGAAGGTATAGTCTTGGGGCACAAGGTGTCCAAAAATGGTTTGTTGGTGGACAAGGCAAAGGTGGAGGAGATTGAAATATTGCTCTGTGAAGGGCATTCACAGTTTCTTGGGCCATGCAGATTTTTATCGTAGTTTCATTAAAGCTTTTTCAAATATTTCTTGTCCTCTGTGCAGGCTTCTTGAGAAAGATATCCCTTTCAAATTTGATGATGCTTGTCTGAAAGCATTTGAGGAGCTGAAGAAAAGATTGGTGATTGTGCCAATTATCATTGCCCCGGATTGGGCGCAGCCATTTGAGTTGATGTGCGATGTGAGTGATGTCGCAATCAGAGATGTTTTGGGGCAAAGAAGGGATAAACAATTTCACTCCATTTACTACGTGAGCAAAACTCTGTATCCAGCCCAGATGAACTACACTGTTACTGAAAAAGAGTTGCTTATAGTGGTGTGGGCGTTTGACAAGTTCAGATCCTATCTGGTGGGAACCAAAGTCATCGTCTACCCAGATCACTCAGCTATAAGGTATTTGTTTGAAAAGAGAGACGCCAAGCCAAGGCTGATTCGATAGGTTCTCCTCTTGCAAGAATTTGACTTAGAGATCTGAGATCGAAAAAGAACAGAGAATCAAGTGGCTGATCACTTGTCTAGATTAGAAAATAGGAACCATGTAGTTGGGGCGGGTTCGATCAAGGAAACCTTTCCAGATGAGCAGTTATTGGTCGTTACCTCGAGTGCAGCCCTGTGGTATGAAGACTATGTGAATTGTATTGCAAGTGGGGTGATGCCACCAGAGTTGACACCCAATAACAGAAGAAGATTTCTACATGATATGAGGCTCTAATTGTGGGATGAGCCATTCCTATATAAGCAGTGCACAGATCACTTGGTACGAAGGTGCGTTCCTGAGGAGGAGATGACTGTAATATTGCATGACTGTCACTCTCCTCCATATGGAGGTCATCACGGTGGGGATAAAACCGCCCAAAAAGTGCTGCAATCGGGTTTTTATTCGCCAAAATTGTTTAAGGATGCACACGCATTTGTTAAAAAGTGTGACAGATGCCAAAGAACCGGAACAATCATGAAGAAGCACGAGATGCCTTTGCAAAATATTCTGGCAGTGGAGCTCTTTGATGTTTGGGGGATTGATTTCATGGGACCGTTTCCAAACTCTAATGGTCACAAATACATGTTGCTGGCGATCGACTATGTGTCTAAGTGGGTGGAGGCCATTGCTCTTCCTACTAATGACGCAAAGGTAGTGGCAAACTTTGTAAAAAAGCACATCTTCACACGCTTTAGGACTCCAAGGATTCTGATAAGTGACGGAGGAACTCACTTCTGTAACAAGCTGCTGAACAACGTTCTAGCAAAATATGGAGTTAAGCACAAGGTTTCGACCGCCTATCACCCCAAATGAGTGGTCAAGTGGAAGTGTCAAACAGAGAGGTGGAGCAAATTCTGGAGAAAATGGTAAGTGGAAATAGAAAGGACTGGGCCGGAAAGCTTGACGACGCATTATGGGCATATCGAACTGCATACAAGACCCCCATAGGAACCTTTCCATATAAGTTGATTTATAGGAAGGCGTGCCACTTGCCCATCGAGCTTGAACACAAAGCCTATTGGGCGATTAAAAATCTAAATATGGATATGGACTTAGCCGGCGAGAAGAGGTTGTTACAGCTCAACGAGCTTGATGAGTTTCGATTGCACGCGTACAAAATTGCCAAATTGTATAAAGAAAAGACCAATAGGTGGCATGATAAGCACATCCAACATCGCGAGTTTGAGCCAGGTCAAGAAGTTTTCGTGTTTAATTCGAGGTTGAAGCTTTTCCACGGAAAGCTTAAGTCTCGATGGGCGGGTCCTTTCGTAGTGATTAGTGTGAAGCCTTATGGAGTGGTGGAATTGTGTGACACGTGTTCAAGTGGTACCTTCTTGGTAAATGGGCAGAGAGTAAAACAATATTGGGGTAGTGATATTGAATGTCAAAAGACCTCGTTGGACTTGGCCGATGCTTGAAAAATACATTGTGTCGTGCCACGACATTAAATCAGGCGCTTGTTAGGAGGCAATCCAATTTTTAATGCTTTCATAGCGTAGCTTTTTTTTTTTTTTTTAAAGTCGGAGTAGACTAGATTTTTTGTTTTCTTTGTAGTATAGAAATCATAGGTGAGAATGGTGTGGGGTGTGTATAATGTATGCATAAAGTGTTCGGGTAGGGGGGATGTTTATAATAATAAAATCTGAGAAATATCGCCCAGGCCAGCGCCCTATGCTGCCTGAGGCGCACTTTCCAGAATCATCACAGCCCCAGCGCCAGGCTTAGCGAGGCGCGTTGGGTTTGGGTCACCAAGTAAGGTAATATGGTTTTTTTATTTTTTCTTTCTTTTTCGTTTTCTTTCGACCGAACACCCATTAACCCGACCCAACTTCCCAAATATACTCACATACTAACCCATACCCAATGGCCCAAACCATTCCTCTATCTAAATTAAAATAACTCTAACCCAAAACCCCACTTTCTCTCTCCCCGTTACTCTTAAACACACCCCTCTGCCCGCCTCTATCTCTCGTTCTTTCTCCCTCTCTCTAATTCTCCATTGTTGCTTGCTTGTTCTCATCTCTGACTCCAAGGTATGTTCTTCTTTTTCTCTCTTTTCTTGTATTTTAGTAATTTCTAGTGTGGTAATAGCCCCCCCCCCCTTCTCAAACGACCCCCACTTCCCTAGGTCTCTTTTACATGTTATGTTGTTATGGTGGGTGGCCTTAATGTGCGCAAAATAGTTGCAAAAATTGGTTATGATGTTGTATATTAAGTAGTAAACTACAATTCCCTCTACTTCATTTAAAATTAGGAGGGCCACCTTGTTCCACCATTGTTGAAAAAAAGAGAAACAAAATTGATGCCCACAATGTGTTTGCTAAAATGCTTGAAAGAGTGAATTGAACACCGGTGAAGTCTGAGTAGCCGAGTGTAGTTGTATATGATATTGAGAGAAGTGTGGGGTGTTTGGGGGTGGTTTTACCTAATCTGAAGCTCATGTTCCATGTCACCCTACCATAATCACACTACCCACGCCTTGTATCATGTGGAATGTGTCTTGTAGCCTCTTGTTAGAAGTAGTTAGTGTATTATACTAGTTGTAGTACTTTGGCCTCAAGGATTACTTGCTTGCACTATGGCTAAGTCATGGCCACTTTCAACTACTTGACTTGTGTGGCATGGGGAAGTCTTGAGTAGCCATCTCTCTGTGGTGCAACGTTTGTGCACTTTGAACCACTATTGTGAGTAGCTTATGTGTAGCCTTCGATTTTAAGTGTTGGGTCATATTTGCCTCTTACGATGACCTTGGGTGAATTTCTTGATTCATGCTCCTATTCGTGTTTATCGTGTGTAGGTTTCTATGGCTCGTGACAGTGACGCCAAAGGAAAAGGAGTGGGAAAGTCCTCCACTACTGCTCCTCATCCCAAAACACGCAAGCAGGGTGAAGGTTTTTCCTGGCATGCTAAGGGAAATCGGGTTTCTTGTGGGTCGAAGAAGGCACCATCGGGACCAACGCCTCATTTGGATCTAGTTTGTGATGATGCCATCCATTGGCATAGGGACTTTGTGCCATATGGGCGGTACGTCTCCGAAATGGGGATTAATGTGAAAGCTTTGGTAAAGAACTTCCCGAATGTTCTTGCTCGGTTGGTAGAAATGAATATGGATAAGCTCATAGAGTGTTCGGTCCATGCAAATTTGATCATGGTGCGAGCAATTTATGCCAATTGTAACGGGGACTTGTTCACGTCATGGGTCCGCTAAAAGGAGATACCAATGGATAGGCAGTCTGCAAAGTTTTGGGAGTTGATAGCCCTAACCCACGGAGGCTACAAAAGTTTGTCAAATGCCCAAGCTACCAGGAGATATGTCACACTCTTTGTGGCGTTGATTCTAATGCGAAGGGGAAACGAACTAAGGGGGATGCCCACCTTGAGATGATTCGCTTCGACTTCAACAAGACTTCCAAGTATGGCAAAACTTTGTGCAGGCTAGATTGATGCCCGTTGAGCAAAATAGTGAATGCACTCAAGCTCAAATGTGTGTGATATTTTTTCTGATGAGTGGGCGACCCATCAATGTGGGTGAGATCATGCTAGGGGAGATGGCCCGCACCTGTTTTGGGCGAAATATCAAAAGATTCTTCTTTGGCAACCTCCTGACGTAGTACATGCTCTCCCTTAGGGTACCGGAGTACCCTTGCTATGATGAGGTGGTGGAGGCACCAAAGGCATTGCTATACATTACATCCTTGTTGGAGTATACGTCAAAGCTAAGCCATGCTGCGAGGAATGAGAGGGACAAAAACTTCAACAAGTATCTTTATAGTTCCCTCAATGTGATAATGAGCATGCTAGGGGTGTCGAATGTGGAGTGTATGCATCTACGCAATGATCTCTCCAGTTCTTCCAAGGAGATATTGGGAATTGCACCGGGCAGTCCTGTTCACCCACCTGAGGATGAGAACGCCCACAAAGGATCCGACGATGAGGATGAGATTGGTGATTAGGTCACGTGGCCCATGGGTCTGGTGCCCTAGGAGTGGATGATGATGATAAGCCTGGAGCTACGGCTAGTGGGCATTCTGAGGAGGAGGAATCCAACTAGCAGGGAGTTCTTTCCTTCCACCTTACTTTGTTTTGAATTTGTTTATGCATCGGAGACTATGCATTATTTAAGTGTGGGGTGGGGGAAATACTTCCTGACTTGTAATTGTATAATTTTTTTTTAGCTTATCTTAGCTTAGAACTCACATAGCCTAATTAGCTAGTAGTAGAAAACAAATCAGAAAAAGCTCAGACTTTTCCCGACGATGGATCTGTTGGACAACTTTCTTGAGGGATTAAAGTCCGATTAAAAATACCAAAAAGATTTTCTTTTATTTTTTTTAGAATAGTTAGGTAGTATCCCTTGGTTTTTCTTTGGACGCCAGTTCTTTTCCAAGGGTGTAGCTCGAACCGGGTGTTTTGTTTTGTTTTTTTAAGGAGTAGAATAGGAAAAAAACTGAGGTGCTCTTAGATACCTTTTGACATGTTTGGTGCTGGCACATTAAGCTATGGCATGTACTCTGTCTTCCTAAATATTTGATTTGGATTGTAATTCCTTAGTAAAATAAGTAGCCTACTATGTGACGCCTTTTTCTCAGTTGTTTGACTTGTATGCCACCTAGTGCATTATTGCTTAAAAATTCTCAACTATCTATGCTTGCTGGACTTGAGAGTTGAACAGAACCGTCTTGATTGAGTCATGTGCAATGTGTGTGTAAGTATTCATGGTATTCTGTGCTATCCTGTGTAGTCTAGAACTTGCCCTGTGTGTTAATCGAAGCGAAATCATTAAGTTGTGCTAGTCTAGGAGATGACGTAGGCATTTCTTACTTGATCATAGAGGTGCTTGCCACTCACAAATAAAAAATTTCCGTTGCTAGCCCCTTTGAGCCTATACACATTTGCTTTGGCACCCACACTACAAGTTGTATCCCTATTGTGTTTTAATTTGATCTTGTTGAACCTTTACCTCCGAAGGCACTTAAGCACTAAAAGAAGTAAGGTAAGAGATTTGGGAAGTGGATTTCAAGTGGAACCATGGAAAGGCTCACAAGGTGCACTAAAGTCATAAAAAATACCACTAGCCGATGAGCCTTAATGTATGGAGTGTGTGTAGGAAAACAACAAACAAAAAGACAAATAATGTTGATATAAAAAAACAAAACCACACAACTCCTAATCTTAATTATGCTCCTAGTAGGGATGTAGAGTGCTTAATTCAAGAAAGGGCAAGATTGAGTGTGGTTTAAGGCGAGTGAATTGGTTGAGAAGAAAAGTGCTCGATTCTTGCATTTAATGTATTAAAGTACTTAGGAGGGTTAGTCACTATTCCTAAGATTATCCTAATCATCCCTTAGCCTACATTAGAACCTTAAAGCCCTAATTGATTCTAGATTTGGCTAGCTAAGATTAGTGCAGATGTACACTACGGGCAAGCTTATGGTACGACCACGGGATGCACATGAAATGCTTTGTGAGAGTGAGCTAATTTTGTTCAATTGTGTGATGTCCTTAATTTATGTTCAATGGCATATTTGAATGTATGGCCTACTTCTATATTCACTCTTTTTCTTGTGGTGGGGGAACTTGGTCTCATGACGGATTGATAATGTTGTAAACTTCTCTTGTTGGTGAGTGCGCAAGTTGAGTGTGCTTAGTGGTAACAAGTCGACTCTTGAGGTAGGGTAGTTATGGATAGGTTGTTTGAGTTGTTTAAATCGCATTGTGTATACTTGGCTTGTTTAAAAACGGGAAGAGTGTGAAATTCGTGTGTTCATGCTTGATTGTTGGTATCGACCATAGTCAAAAAAGTAGAGTGTGTGATTGAAATAAATTTGAATTGCTCTTTCCTAGTAAGATGCACGTTTTGGGGTGTTGATATAGTTCCATTGCTCGAGGACGAGCAAGAGTCTAAGTGTGGGGTGTTGATATTCGGCTTAAAGTATGCATATTTTTATGTATATTGTATCGCATTTTGCTCATGTCTTGTAGATTTCGGATGTGTAATATAATGATTTCTGCTAATTTGTGATATTTCTATGTGTAGGAATCATCGAGAGGCAATTTGTGACGAAGGTGCGCGAATTTAAGCGAAAATGGAAAGAAAATGGGAAAGTGCACAGTGTAGCGCCACAGGAAGCATGGGGCGCTAACTGTGGCGCACAAAATAGAATGCTCAAAAACCTAGCGCCCCATGCTACCCTGGGCACTAGTGATGTGAACTTGTCCTATTTAACACGGGACTCGATTATTTCAACCCCAAGACGCCCCCAAACTCATATAAAAGCAAACCTAAACCTATTTTGGCAAGGGGGATGCTACTTTGAGAGAGGAACAAAAGTACGAAACACTCGGGAGCACGGATTTGATCAGTTCTTCCATTCTTCTTCTAGTATTCATAAATTTTATGTTTGAAATATTATTTTGATGATTGTTATGAAAATGAGTAGATAAGAACCTTATTATTCTGGGATCATGGGTGCTACATGAATGTTGATGTTTGAAGTTTAAATTGACGAGTTGATTTTATCATATTGGGTTGTTTATTTAATTATGTTCTTAATTATTTTGATGCGTAGCTAATAGTGAAATACTATCTATGAATCTAGAGTTGAACTCGAAAGTGGTAATTGTAGATTGCATGTAGGATTAAATAGAGCAAGTTCTTGAACACGGGCATTGGGAAACGGATTCGCAACTAGGATAGAAATTCACCAAATTGTCTTGCTTGGTTGAAATTTAGGAAGTGTAAATGCATTCTTGTTAGTCTTAATTCCAAAGACATATAGGTATTAAGTTAGCTTGAATAGGCGAGTAAGAACTTGATAGATTCTTACGAGTAACATTAACCCTGTCAATCAACAAACCAGATAAATCAATTAGTCAATTTAAGCCAAGAACGCAACAATATTGTTAGCTAGCTTATGACCCTGGAATATCCTCTCCTGCTGAATTTATTCCGAAATAGCCTACGTGTTTTAGTCGATCTCTAGTTATTTAACTGCTTGATAGTTTCTTTGGTAGTTAATTAATATCAGACATATTTTGTGCAAAATCTTTTGAACAGATAAGTTGTTGAGTTTGAATAAGTCAAAAGTTAATCATAAGTCTCTGTGGGAACGATACTCTACTCACTACTTTATTACTAGACGACCACGTATACTTGTGTGTATTTGGTCGCAATATTTGTTAATGCATACTGTTTGGAGATCGGGTTGCACGCCGCAATGGTATTGAAATTATATGTAATGATATGATATGGGGCGATAAGATTGTTTGTGACAGTAAAGCTATTCCTAGTTGTGATTCTCTTGGTACATTTTATATTGGAACAGTTTATCGGATGAACGATTATTATTGTTTCTTAAATCATTTCATTGTATTTTAATCATATTTGGGTGACTGTCGGTATTCTAGTAATGGAATGATAGTGAGTTCTTGTGTGAGTCATGCATTCTACATGATTTATTGTGTTGCTTTAACATGCCAATTTGTGCCTCCATTATTTTTTGGTAAATTTATTATCAAGGTAAATTTACGTGCATGGGTCATTATCTCATATTCAGTTGATTTGGTTGTAACTTAGTAGTTTTAAATAAAAGAATTTTTAAGGTGATTTACTTATGTGACTTTCCTAATAAAACTCGTTGTCTCACTCGTGGCTTTACTATTTTAAATGATTATCACATTTTTACTTTAATTGGGTCTTCAAATTATATTCATCACCCTATTTGATTTTTACTTTACTTCAAATTGTTACCATGTTTTACTTTTAATAAATTTTATATTTAATTCGTTAATTTAATTGATATTTTACTTTGTTTAAACACAATATTTTTACTTATTTTGTTGGTTTCTATACTAAACCCATCTGATACTCTATTTTGTATAACTTGGAATTATTTTACTTTATTTGATTTAGAAAATAAACTCATTCTCTCATTTGACGCCTTACTTTATTCCAAACTAATAATATGGGTTATTGTGTTTAAATATATTTCTCGATTATTTGAATTGATATTTGGCACGAATACAATGTACATGGTAGCATGTGGGCCTTGCCGTGCGAAGGTGATTGCTATTGTGGGCACAAAGTGCCGGACGAGAATATTTGAAAATTTGACTCATAATTTGTGGTTACAAGGTGTGGTGCCTCGGGGTAATTCTCGTTGCAAGTCCATGCATTAAGAATGATTTGATTAGTTGAGTTGTCATCTACTTTCCTTATTTAATTTCATTCATATCTCCTCCGTGTTCTGATTATGTTGCTGCATTATACCTTTTTTTTTCTTGCAGCTATTTGTGCTTCTATTATTTTCATTATTGGTTGTAAATCAGTAATCTTTATATTATATCTTGCACAGGTTTCTATGTCTAGCAGGTGTCTTGACCTGGGCTCGTCACTACTCTACCGAGGTTAGGCTTGATACATACTGGGTAACGCAGTGGTGTACTCATGTTATGCTTCTGCACATTTCTGTGTAGATCCGGGTACTCTAATCGTGTTGTTGAGAGTTGTGTCTACGCGGCGAGAGACTTCAAGGTATACCTACGTGAGGTTCGCAGGCCTCAGAGTCACCTTCAGATATTATCTTTACTGCTGTTTATCTTCAATTCAGAATAGTAGTATATTTAGAAATTCTAGAGTATGTCATTAGAGCTTATGACTCCGTACTACCAGTTTTGGGATTGTATGTTTGATGTTGGTTCAGCTATGTTATCTCAGTTATTAATTAATGCATTGTAGTTAAGTTGGTTAAACTTTGTTAGTTCTCAACATGTGTTAGGCTTACCTACTCCTAGTGACTAGGTGCCATCACGATTCCTTAGGTGAGATTTTTGGGTCGTGACAAGTTGGTATCAGAGCTCTAGGTTCATAGGTGCTACGAGTCATAAGCAAGATTAGTAGAGTCTTGCGGATCGGTACGGAGACGTCTGTACTTATCTCTGAGAGGCTACGAAACTATTAGAAAATTCCACTTGTTTCATTCCTTATCGTGCAACATTGATTCAACTTGAAATGTATATCTTATATTCCGTTACATCCACTCGTGTATGATATTGTGCACTTGGTATCACCTATGTATTGACGGTTCATGATGCTGCGGATGGGCTATGAGGGGGCCATGGATGCTCGATCACTATCTCGGGGTGTTCTTCAGGCTGAGGATGGGGATATGTTGAGAGGTCTTTCAGTTGTTCACGAGTGGAGTGCAACGGATTCTGGCATCTGGTTGGTAAATATGAGCTTATGAGGATTTAATTGATTGCCTAGTTATTGTGATCATGGTAAGGTCATGGGAGAATGTTGATTTGAGGATAGTTGGTGGTCATGTGTTGTGCATGGGAAATCTATTCAGTGAAAGGTACATATTGTCATTCAAGGCACTTGATGAAACGGACTTGACTGTCACAAGGTTGGACATGCGCTTAGCAGGTGATTTGAGGTGTCTTACAGGCTATGAAGGTTTGTATTGTGGATCATCGAATGTTATGTCCTATGGCTTTGTGCCAAGTAGGGGAGTCTACTATTGACAATCGAATTGCACGGTCATGTGATGTATCAGTCTTGGTCGGGGGTATATATTTGGTATCGAAGGTTATACATACGGTTTCAAATCCAAATCGTGCTATATAGCTGAGTCGTAAGAGTTTGAGCCAGGCCTTATGTTTGCTAATGATACAGAGATGCTTGCAATTAGAAATAATACAACTAGCAAGAGGGGCTAACATAGCAGCAGGTAAGGACAATAGTAGAGGGAGAGTTCTCGACGACGTGGCCCAGTTTGAGGCCCTATCAGATCATGCATACCATATGTGCAAATTTCCTACTTAAGACCCTATGATGGGAATATCTAACAAACCCCGCAAATAGTAGGCCATCGGAGTATCAGAAGGTAAAAGTATAAGTTTCAACAGGTAATAGAAGCAAGGTGAAGAAGGATATGAAGTACCTAGTTAGTGAAGATTATCAGTATTTACAATTCGGGCAGAGAACAATAAGCATTCTGAGTTACCTTCAACAGTAACATATATATGTACAATTTGCCACACCCATCGCAGTTATGCCCCATGGGAGCTAAATGATATAGTTTAAGAGAATGATAGGATATCAGGATACAGCTGGGTTAGAGTAACCCAAAATGGTGGTTGGATTGTTAACGTTAGTTGTCATTTTTGAAGCATATTGCAAACGTGGTAATAGTTCTCCCTGTTGGATACCTAGGTGGTGTACTCTTGAATATTACAGTATGATATGAATACTAGAATGTTCAGAAATTTCAGAAGATAGGCACCAGAATCCTAGAACAGATAAATATTTACCTTAGTATGACTTTCGCCCCGAGTAAAGTGGGAATGTATAGAGCAAGGGGATCTAAAAGCGGAAGAATATTTTGTTAAAGTTTTTAGAATAAGATAATAGACTGAAATATTACCAGGAAAGTAAGAAGAGAGTAAATGAAGCATTATGAGTAAGATGTGATAAATGGGTGATAACATTAATTTTACGCCCCAACCTCGGGGAGCGCGACCGGCACTTAACAGAGTTACTCCGGTTGAGCAAGCCTGCACAGTACCGTCTACCCAACTCACCCATGAATAAAGAGAATAATACGTTTTATTAAATAACACCAATAGGGTTCATGAACAACACTAATTCCATCACCATTGGTTACTTTATTTATAAAGTCTCAAAATACACACACTTTCATAGTTTGAAATAGAAGATGTAACACACATACAACATTACTATCTTGACTTTCTCAATACCAATATACAACCCACACCATGTCTACAGAGCCTCTAATAGATATAAAAGAGTATAATGATAGTGCCGGCAACAAGGCTCCGGCTATACCTCAAAAAATAATTCACGCGGAACAAAAGATGCACAACCCCGAAATGATGTGGGGCTCACCAAGTCAGCTGGGAAAAGAGTGTACCGCTATCACTGGTCAATGTCTTCCGCTGTGGAACCACCTGCATCCATTAAAGATGCAACGCCCCCGGCAAAAGGGACGTTAGTACATGTCGAATAGTACTAGTATGAAAACCAAAACATCTTTGCAAGCACTTGGAAATACAAGATGGATATGATGAATCATGGTAACGATCATAGGGCTTAGATAGCCATAAAAGTCAAAATAGATTTATTAAGAACTTCCAATAACACTTATAAATTTCAAGTCGGGAATCCTCTATAACTACCTTTACACAGAGCGGACTTGCCGCCTCACCCCAATGTATGCGAGTGGATGTGCAATCACAATACCAGAAACTCTACAAAAAGCAGCCCCGCCACCTCACCCCAATGTATGCGGGTGGAGGTGTATTCACAATACCACAACTATACACAAAGCGGCCACGCCGCCTCACCCCAACGTATGCGGGTGGAGGTGTAACCACAATGCCATAGCTCGAGTTCCCAAAATGATAATAATAGGTACAAAAGAGTTCCCTTCTAATAAACTGTTTGGCGCCTTTGGCCTTAGCAAGTGTAAATTCATAAAGTTTAAACATATGAGAAATAAGTGTTTAATCACATTGATTTCATACAAGATCTTCTTCCCAAATGGGTATAACATGATTAAGTCAAAAATAGAGAATAATTAATACACTAGGGTTCTAACACGCTATGTCAATTGGGCATCAATTCTACTAGTTTGAATACCCCACATTAATAGCGTTTCAAGTTCGACTATACATGATAGAATTTTACAAGGATTCGGGAATTTCGATACTAGAACAAGAGTTTAGCCTTCATACCTCGAAAGAGCTTTTCGTAGTGCCACAATAATGTCCCAACACTCCTAACGATGCCAATCTATATGGG
>AWOL01S0014839.1:135416-146519 GCA_000715115.1 Nicotiana otophora
GGGGGGGGGGGGGATTATAAGCATGATTAGAGAAATTCGTATGGCAAGGGTTGTCACAACTACGACCCCAACCTTTCCCTCAACTAATTCAACAACAAAACCACCCAAGACTATTCAACAACTTTCCCACAATCCCTATTAGCTCATGCATGTGATAAATCTACCCTTATCACCCATAATCAACCCCAAAACCCGAAATTAAAGAATTAGGGAAAGATATTATTACCTCTTTGAAGCCTTAGCAAGTTCCTTTCGATAAAATCTCAAGGTTCGATCAAGGTAGAGTGGTGAAATCCTTAACCCTCCCTTTTCTCTCCCTAGAATAGTTCTCTCATCTAGCTAAAATGACCAATGATCCCCCCAAAATGAACTGTTAGGCTAGTTAAAAACAATGGGGGTCAGGTTACAAAATTAGAAAAATAAAGCCCCGACGCAGATCTGCGGTCAGTAAAATAGGTTGCATAATGGCCCTCTGGAACTGGGCATTTCTGCCACACTCTGCGACTAATATGCAGTCCGCAGACCTGTTCTGCGGTCGCATAATGCGCCGTAAAACTTTTCTCCAGAAATTTTCGTGCTGGGTCTGCGATGGGTTATGCGGCCCGCAAAATGATTATGCGGCCGCATAATGGACCGCATAATGGCCCAAACATTTGCTCAGATTTCTGCCTCACTCTGCGGCAGATCTGCAGTTTGTAAAATGGGTTGCATAATGGCCCTCCGAAACTGGGCATTTCTGCCACACTCTGCGACTAATATGCGGTCCGCAGACCTGTTCTGCGGTCGCATAATGCGCCACAAAACTTCCCTACGAAAATTTTCGTGCTGGGTCAGGGATGGGTTATGCGGCCCGCAAAATGATTATGTGGCCGCATAATGGCCCAAACATTTGCTCAGAATGGACCGCAGAAATGCCCTGCACTTCTAATTCGACTCCCCAATGCGTTGTTCAACCCAAGTCTACTTCGGCACCACGAAACCCCGGGTTTTCGGTAAGATTTTACGGGGTCTTACAAGTAAATCAAAATATGACAGGATGACAGAGTCTATAGTCAAGTAAAGGAAAAGATAAAAGGTGAAAGGCCTTGAGACAATAAAAGAGTATGTTCCATAAAGTCATATGCTTATTTCGAGAAATGAGTTGGTGACTCCATCGTGATTACCAAAAGGAAATGTTAGACCCTCTGAGTAATAGAAATTAGTATGGGATAGTAAACAAGATAAAAAAAATAATTAGGGACCAAAGGATTTCATGATGGTCGGCATCGTGAGAATTTCAGATATCGCATTCCAGCAATAATAAAATGGACAAAGTAAGAATAATCTTTAAAAGTCATTTAGGAAGACGCTTTCCTAAAGCAAGGGATGTGAGTAGAGTTAAGATTAAGGGACTACGTGTGCTTGTTACACTAGGTGTCACCCTCGTACGTAAGAAGTTCAGTTATCCTTGGTACATTAGGGTTACCGCAAGGCGAGTAAGAGTTAGTGAAGATGTGAAAAGACGTCAAAGATGAAGAGATAAAACATTTATAGGTAAATCTTCATAACATTAAATATTAGTACTCCCCTAAAGGGGGAAGATGGTGTGATATGGTATTAATTCGGAGTAAAGTGGTTCAGGTTACTATGGAATGGTAAAAGAAGAATGCGGTAAAAAGGTGAAGGGGATGAGATTGTATTTGTTCAGAACCTACAGATATATTAAGACTCCAGAACATTATGTGAGCACGATGCCGGGGAGAGGCAGTAAGGGTTCCCAGCCAGGATGTTATTGATAAATAAGTGCAAATAGACACTTGATACATAAGGAGCCAGTGCGAGAGGTAAGTTAAGACAAAGGACATAACCCAAGAGAGATTACCCGGAATATAGATTTGAGAATGGACCAACGGGTAGTTAGTAGTCGATTCAGGAAGAGCCTAGTTATGGCTGGACAAGAGGATACACATAAATCAGCAGATCGTGCAAGATAAACATAGTGAACCCTAGCATAGGGAATTCAGTCTGTCAGATACGACATCGTAATCCTTGAGAAATATTCAGCTAGGAGTTGGGGCAGCTAAAGATACCGTATAAGAGTTACGGAAATAAAATATACAAAAAATGAGTGCCACTAGGGAGTTAATCAAAATTTTAGTTCAGAAGCAACCCTACGAGCACAAGGGCGCAAAGGTAAGTAACTAAGGATAATTATAGGAGAGTAAGAACATCAAAAATTTCATCGAGTATACGATGTAATAAGCTCGTAGATTTATAAGAGTCAGAGGGTCTCCCTTGAGTACTTAAACGAAAGACTAGCTGAGAAAATAAAGAAGAAGGCTTCAACCTAAGTATAGTGACCTAAAGAAGAAATGGTCTTGTAACAATAGACTCATTACAACATTGTTGTGCTCCATAAGAAAGTGGCACATATCATGGCTAATAAACGAGAAGTAAAACTCAAAAGTGATATTTGAGATCATACGAGTTACGGGAAATTCCAGTATTCGTGGGCACTAAGATAAGCCAAGTATACATGCAGCAAGTGGCAGAACGACTTGGAAAAGTAATTGCTTATATTTAAAGACAACCGAGAAGGCATGAAAGGAATTATTTTATCTATGACTCAGAGTTAGTTACGTTATGAACACACTTAAGATTTCAGAGTATTATCCATGCATAATATATGTTGACATTCTTACAGCTATAGGAGACTTCTGTATATTGTTAAAAGAAAGAATTGAGTCCACGTCACACACAAATGCTTGAATTGTTAGAATTTTATAACATGGATGGTTCCCTTGAATGAAACTGAAGTTAACAAGTTTATTCAGGCTGGTTTCGTTCATGAAGTTAAGTATCCTACATGGATTTCAAGCATCGTCCCTATAAGAAAGAAGAATGGCCAAATTCGAGTTTGTGTTGACTTTAGGGACCTAAATAATAATTGTCCTAAGGATGAATTTCCCCTTCCCATCCCAGATCTCATGATCGACTCCACGACTGGATATGACGCGATGTCTTTAATGGATGATTTGTTTGGATATAATCAAATTCTCATGGCACCTAAAGATGAAAAACTTACCGCTTTTCGCATCGCTAAAGGTATATACTGCTACAAGGTAATGCCTTTTGGTTTGAAAAATGCTAGTGCTACATATCAACGTGCCATGCAGAATATTTTTGATGACATGCTTCATAAAAATATAGAGTGTTAGGTTGAAAACATGGTGGTAAAGTCAAGGAAGATAGATGATCACTTACAAGCTTTGAAGATGGTATTCAAACGGCTTCGGAGATACCAACTCAGGATGAATCCGTTGAATGCACCTTTGGAGTTACTTTTGGGAAGTTCTTAGATTTTATTGTTCGATACCGAGGTATCAAAATTGATCAAGGTAAGGTGGATGTTATCTTGAAAATGCCCGAGCCTAAGGATATTCATGAATTAAAAATCTTACAAGTTAAGTTGACATATCTTAGAAGATTTATTTCGAATCTGGCTGGAAGATGCTAACTGCTTAGTCGCCTCATGAAGAAAGGGGTTCCTTTTGAATGGGACCAAGCTTGCAAAAATACTTTTGAAAGCATTAAGTCCTATCTGATGAAGCCTCCAGTACTGGCAGCCCCCATACCTGGAAAACCATTAATATTATACATTTCAGCACATGAAAGGTCAGTAGGAGCACTTCTGGCTCAAGGAAATATTGAAGTCAAAGAGAATGCACTTTATTACTTGAGTAGGATGATGACGCCAAATGAGCTCAAGTATTCACCTATCGAGAACTTATGTTTGGCACTTGTCTTCTTTATCCAGTAGTTGAAGCATTACTTCCAAGAATACATTGTGCAACTCGTCTCAAGAGTGAATCCTATCAAGTTTGTCATGTCTAAACCTATCTTAAGTAATCGATTAGAAAGGTGGTACCTCTAATTTCAACAATTTGAAATTTTGTATGTTCCTCAAAAGGCGGTAAAAGGACAAGCATTAGCAGACTTCCTAGCTGACCATCTAATTCTAGATGATTGGGAGTTGTCTGATGAATTGCCTGATGAAGATGCGATGGTCATCGAAATTCAACCTCCTTAGAAGATGTATTTCGATGGCGCTGCACATCATGAAGGAGCTGGCAGTGGAATAGTGTTTATCACTTCTCATGGAGAAGTTTTTCCATATTCTTTCACTCTGACACAACGTTGCTCCAATAATATTGCTGAATATCAAGCACTCATCCTTGGGCTTGAAATAGCTGTGGACATGAAACAATTGCAACTACAAGTTTTTTGAGACTCCAAGTTAGTGATCAATCAGCTTTTGGGTAGCTATGAGGTCAAGAAGCCAGAGTTGGTCCCATATCACAAATATGCTTAGATATTGGTAAGTTGGCTTGGAGAGGTAAATGTTCAACACTTGCCAAGAAAGGAAAATAAGAGAGCTGATGCATTAGTAGCCTTAGCTTATATGTTATCTTTGCCAGATCAAATGCAAGTTGTTATTTGCCAAAGATAGGTGGTTCCTCCACCAAATGACTACAAAGAAGAAGAAGAAGAAAGCAAAGTTGAGCATCTAGCTTCCGTTTTTGAGGTTGAAATTGAAGATTGGCGACAACCATTAATCTATTATCTTTGTTATAGGATATTACCAGAAAATTCTCGAAGGAAGACACAAATTCGAAGAAGAGCCCCTCGTTTTCTTTATCACAAAGATACACTCTACAGAAGATCATTTGATGGAGTTCTCTTACATTATTTAGGGGCCGATAAATCCCTTTAAGCCCGGCAAGAAGCACATTCTGGAGTATGTGAAGCACATCAATCTGCGCCAAAACTTCATTTCCATATAAAAAGAATGAGGTATTATTGGCCAACCATGGTGAAAGATTGTTTAGATTACACTCGAAGGTGTAAAGCTTGCAACATCCATGCTAACTTCATACATCAACCACCTGAAGTATTGCACCCAACTGTTGCCTCTTGGCTATTTTGTAACGACCCAACCGGTTGTTTTGTGTAATTGCACCCCGTTACCCCTTCTATGCTTCACACATGTGTGTTTAAGATTTTATGAATTGCGGGGTTGGTTAGTATCGTTACGGAAAGCTTTCGGATTGCTTTGGACCCTTTAATTCTTAGCTTAGAAGCCCAAATTAGAAATGTTAACCAAATATTAAATTTTGTGAAAATAACCCCGAAAAGTTTTTTGATGGCTCTGATAGCTTCGTATCGTGATTTTGGACTTGGGTGTATGCCTTGAATTGATTTCGAAGTCCATAAGTTGATTTGTGTTATTTTGCTGAAATTTGGCAATTTGAAGTTGAATAGTTTGACTGTAGGTTGACTTTTATCTATCGAGTTTGAAATTTGATTTTGGGATTTGGAATAGGTCTGTTATGCTATTTAGAACTTGTCTACAAAATTTGGTATTATTTGGAGTTGATTTGATAGGATTCAGACGCTTAATTATAATTCTAGAGATTCTTGAACTTTACTTTGAAATTCATGCATTTTAGAGTTCAATTCGTAGTTTTAGATATTACTTTTGTATTTTGATCATGCGAGCGAGTTCGTACGATACTTTTAGACTTGTGTGGATGTTTGGTTTGGAGCCCCGAGGGCTCGGATGAGTTTCGGACATGTTTCGGAAGGTTTTGAACTGAATTGCATAATCTGGTGTGCTGATGCTTCAGGTATTGCATTTACGAACACCAGGTTCGCAATTGCGAGCTTAGCAGGGGGGCCTCAGGTATCGCAATTGTGATATCTGGCTCCCAATTGCGAAGACACTTAGGATTTTGGGTAGCTCGCATTTGCGACTAATCTGTCACTTTTTCTAAGGGACAGGGTTTGCATTTGCGAACCCATTTCTCGAATTTGCGAAGTCCCTGTAGGCTGGTCAGAGGTCGCATTTGCGATGCATTCTTCGCAAATGTGAGGGTTCGCAATTGCGAACCTAGGTCGTAAGTGCGACGTCTACAGCTGATCAAAATGGCTGAAAGTCGGGATTTCATCTCATATTCTCCCATTTTTGAACCCTAGACTCGGTAGGAGGCGATTTGGAGAGGAGAATTTCATCTACAAACTTTGAGTAAGTGATTCTAATCTATTTTAAAGCATATTCCATCAATATATCTTAGATTTTAATATCAAAATCATGTGAATGAAAGTGAAAATTTGTGAAACCTTGTTAGGTTTTTGAAAAATAAGAATTTGAGTTTTGAGAGTTGATTTGGACTTGAATTTTGAAACAAATCACATATATGAACTCGTGGGGTCATGGGTAGTTGAAATCCACCATTGGACCCGGGTTTTAACCGGGCAAGCCCCTAGTTTTGTTGACTTTTTGAGAAAAGTATAAAGATCTTAACTTTATCTATTGTAATTGATTTCCTTACATTATTTGATGATATTAAGTCGATTTTGATTAGATCTGAGCTGTGTGAAGGTGAATTTTAGGGGAAAAGCTATTTTCGAGAGTTGAATTGGCTTAGTTGAGGTAAGTATCTTGCCTAACTTTGTGTGGGGGAACTACCCCTTAGGATTGGTATTAATTGATTCATTTGTGCTATGTGAAAGCCGTGTACGCAAGGTGACTAGTGGGTACACGGGTTGTACATGGTATTTGACCGATTTATGCTACTTAGACTCTTTCCATGTTTTAATTGAAATGTCATAATATGTTATAAATTCTCGTAGTAAATCTATTCTTACTTGTGTTAGTCAATCCTTACATGCTTTTAATGACTTGTTTAAACATGTTCTACATCCTACTTGATAAATTGCCCTCATGCTTTAGTTGACCTTGTTTCTCTTTTTATTGTTACATGTTATCTCTTTCATTGTTGATTATCATTACTAGAAGTAATTGTACGTGTTATCTCTTTCATTGTATCTTTCGTGCTAATATTCTTATTTAAATTCATATTATCTTCCCATTGTGAGTCATTTGTATTTAGTTCGTGGTTACACATTATCTTTCTCATTATTGAGTTATTGTTGTTGAAGTTGTGAAAGTCGTTATCACGTTGAGGCGAAAGAGTTTATTGTTGAGACATCTTTCTTGTTGAGTATTTTACATTCATTGATATTGCTGATATTCTTGTACACAATATGGTTGAGCCATGGGCTAATGTTTTGGAAACATTGATATTGTTGATTACTGGCAAGTTGTGACACATGAGCACTTGTGGTGCGAGTTGTTATTGTGATGTGATATTGACGTGCATGCGGCAGTATAAGGCTAGGGGTTAATGTGCATGCAACTATATAAAGTGGGACTTATGTGTGTTGCTTGTAAGGAAATTATCTGAAGCCACGTGGTGTCATAAGGTGTGATAAAGTGCATGTAGCTATTTCGAAAAAACTATTTTTTTAAAACCTATTTAAATGTAAGGCCCACGCGGCGGTATAAGAAAAGATTGTGATTGAAATTGAGAAATGCGAATACGAGGCGGTACCTCGGTTGTGGATCAATACGAGGAGGTACCTCGGTTGTGATTCTTATTGTACACGAGGCGATACCTCATTGTGATTCTTGCTGATTATCTCATGTTGCAAAGAGTTTTGGTGGGAACATTTCTTGTTGTTTTGTCCTTCCTTGTTCTATCAGTTATTGTCCGTATATAAACTTTGTGGTTCTCTTTAGTTTCTTCCTTTATGCTATTTCCATGCTTAAAATTCCGGTATTATTTCATGCTATTAACTTTTTTCGTATCAGTTATTTCTCCGCCTTCCTTTATTATTCGTTCTTATATTTTCATGTTTATTTATACCCTAGTAGGTATCTTGACCTGGCCTCGTCACTACTCTACCGAGGTTAGACTTGATACTTAATGGGTACCATTGTGGTGTACTCATACTACGCTTCTATGCATCGTTTTGTGCAGATCCAGATCTGTCTGCTCGTGCCGGACGTTAGTGATCGATTGTTAGCTACTTACGGGGACTTCAAGGTTTGCCTGCTTGGCATTTGTAGGCCCCGGAGTCACATTCCCTTACTTTTATTACTGTTGCATTTTTTATTTAGACAGCGATGTAGTAGACATTTTAGCTTACTATGTAGAGCTTATTACTCAGTTCCACCGGTCTTGGGGAGTGTATTGTTGGGATTCTATTTTTGAAAGATTTTATGAGTTTATCAGACTTGTTTTAGTATTTTGTTAATTATATATGTCAAGTTGTTATCAAATGTTAGGCTTACCTAGTCGTAGAGACTAGATGTCATCACGACATCCTAAGGAGGAAAATTGGGGTCGTGACTGTAACAACTAAAATTTCGTTGTTGAAAATAATAATCAAGACAAGAAATATAATGACAAATAAAAATATTTGTATTTTAATAATTTACGCGGTTTACAATCTTTGAACAATCTTAAGTTTAAAAGATATAATCCTCTGATTTTTCTCCTCATGACCGTCGATTCGAGAGTTTCGCTTGTTCTTGAATTGATGGACCACTTGTTGTTGTGATTTGACCACTAAAGCGGAGCTAGGCTTTGATCACAAAAGTGGAGGATGGAAACTTGCGGCTCATCCCTTGGAGACGACGACTTCTTGCTATGCGGAAGACCTGTGAATCACCATTGTAGAGAAGAGCTTCAATATGTATCTTTTCTTTTTCTTGTCCTTTTTGGCCTTCCGGAGACCCCTATTTATAGTTGTACGGGAGGGAACTTGTGATAAATACATATCGTTTTCATCCAATTTGATTGGCCAACTTGAGTCATCAAACCTATAACTAAAGCTATGTGATAAGCTTGCATATAATTGGTTGAACCATGTCATTTGAATATTTGACGACATTTGATTGGTCCTTATATTTGACTTGGCATGCTACATCACTTATGCGTGTGGCATGATTTTAGCAGTCCTTGATTTGACTTGGCATGACATGACATTTGACACATGGAATAAACCTTGGGCTTATCATTTGATGTCCGACAAGATGGACTAGCCCAATTAACTTAGGCTCTTAATTAAATCCCCATATATATATATATATATATTGGATTGAAATAATAAATTCAATTATGCTAGCCCATAATCCTCGTTTGGGCTAACATATCTTTGAATTTAAATTATGGTCCTAATAATTTAATGAACTTAAACCCATACATTGAGATATGATACATCCTAGAGACCCTTAACTCATGTATTTACTTGCCATCTAGATTACCAAGTTTTGAGAAATATTAATAATACTTCATGGAACTTGATTGCAATCTTGTTATGGTCTGGTTTGCTTCCTATCATGATGCTCAAGAGAATAGACGACTTCTGTCGTTCCAACTTCTATTGTAGCGCTATAGACAGCCTTGCTTTCTTTGCATTTTCCAGTGGATCGTATAATTTATTATGCTCCAGATTAAGCAAAGCTTGCAGCTAACGTTGTTCTTCCCTTATTGTCTTTGCGACAGAACTTTCCTGGCAGCTTGGAGCACTTGAGAAAATTCGTAACTTGTTGTAGGAGCATCTGAATCTTAAACGGTTAAACTCGCGGATTCTCGACATATCCAAAAATCACGATCAGATAGCTCATAGATTTGTTCAGGCAATTTTTTCGAAATCAGATTCTGAATTCGAATGCGCTGATGGTTTCAGATTCACGCGTCGTCACGAGAAACTATATAACTTTTTGTAGGAATACCAAAATCACGAACAGTTTGCGGCGCTAGAAAGTAGACTCACAGAGCTTCGACATATCTGAAAATCACGATTATACAGGTAATAGATTTATCCAGGTATTGTTCTGAAATTCAGAGTTGAGATCCTGATATATTGCATCTCCACATTTGCGCGCACTCACCAAATAGCTTGTACCTTGACGTAGGAAGCACGAAATCAAGAACTTCTTGATCCTTTGCAGACTAAACATCAGAGGCTACTTTTACGCCATATATTAGCACTTCAATTCATTATGTGCTGGTTTTTATGATTTTTTTAAAAGTTAGCTGCAGGATCTGATTTTTCTGTTTCAGTTTTGGACATGCTTCACGAATTTTAATCTTCTTCCTCGATTCCTTTCGTGCAGCGTATACAACCTTGACTTTCGGCAATCAGGATGCAATTTCGTGACCATAATAATCCGCACCCTCATTTTGAAATCACGAGCGACGAGCAAAATTTGTCCGATAAAGTTCTCACCTTGGAAGTTCATCCTCCAGTGATCGGTTCTTTCCCTCTTGTTAGAAAGCTGCCTGCCGCATCTCTTCATCTTACAGAATGGTGGACAAGGGAGGCCAAAGATGTTATGGGCGACATTTCGGGCAAGGTCAATAACATGAAGGTCCCTATTTTGAAGTCCGCAACTCATCGGGAAGTCACGCCGTCCGAATTTTCTCATCGTGATATATGCTTCCATACTTGGAATGTTCCCCCTTCTGGATTTGGCAAGGTTCGCTACACACCCGGCTACTGGGAGTGGGTAGAAGATGTGCTCTCGCTCCACAAAGATTTTCTAGAATATACGAAGGTCTACGATGCCATATACGCTTCATTGTTTATGTACGACTATAACGACAACGTGCTTCAGGCCTTTTGTGAGCTTTGGCGTCCTTCCACCAACACACTTGCTACCTTCATTGGAGAACTATCCATATCGTTATGGGACCTGCAAACCATTGGAGGCCTTCCCGTGCATGGGTCCTTTTATGACGAAGTAGTTCCTTCGGCAAAGGAGTTGACAAAAATGGACCATCAAACGAATTTATTCCTCCCAAAAAGCTGCTTATACTTGTTTTCGGCGTTCCACAGACTTGCGGAAGGGGAATTTTATGAGGTCTCCGTCCATGATTGGGTGGGGTTTTGGTTTAGAGGGCCGAGCAGGTATGCTGACTCTACGCAAAAGGCGTCAAAGGTGCGGACCACCAAGCCGAGGCAGAATCATAATCCTTCCAGACGTATAGACAAAACCTTCCTACCACGAACAAACGAGGAGAATGCTGCCTTAATCGAGCTAGGTGTGGAGGAGTCTCTTATAAACGAGACTAACTTGGCGGCTTTTCTTGCATGTTGGCTCTGTAAGTTTGTGCTTCCAAATAAGAAGGTTGACCACGTTCGTGCTAGTGTTTGTTGAGGTTTTATTTTTAAGATGTAATATTCTTAAAATGAGGGTGAATGGGAAATGGA
>AWOL01S0014840.1:12006-28732 GCA_000715115.1 Nicotiana otophora
TGACATCCTCAGGCCTTCCTTCCTACTACACGAACGCATCACCAAGCTTGCGAACACACTGAACAAATGCCTCATCCTACGCGAACGCGACTCTGGACTCGCGAACGCGATGAACAATCCTACTCAGTCACCCAATAACCCTACGTGATCACGTTCTATACTCCGCGATCGCAATTAAGGAAACCAGAAGCCCAGAATTCTGCAGATGCAGCAATGCAAATATGAAGGAAAACAACCCGAAATCAATCTGCAACACGCCCGAGCCCCTCAGGACCCCGTCCAAATATACCAACAAGTCCCATAACATAATACGGATCTACTCGAGGCCTCAAAACACACAAAATAATATCGAAACGACGAATCACACCTCAATTCGAATTCAATAAACTTTGAAACTTCAACTTACACAACTGATGCCGAAACCTATCAAATCATGTCCGATTGACCTCAAATTTTGCACACAAGCCACATTCAATATTACGGACATGTTCTAACTTTCNTAATATTACGGACATGTTCTAACTTTCGGAATCTGAATCTGACCCCGATATCAAAAAGTCCATTTCCGGTCAAACTTTTCAAAATTTCCACTTTCGCCATTTTGAGCCAAATTTGACCACGGACCTCCAAATCACAATTCGAACGCGCTCCTAAATTTAAAATCACCCAACAGAGCTAACCGAACCATCAAAATTCCAATCCGAGGTCAAATGCTAAAAAGTCAAACTTGGTCAACTCTTTTAAATTTAAAGCTCCCTAGTTGAGAATCATTCTTCCAAATGAGTCCCGAATAACCTGAAAACCAACACCAACGATTCACACGAATCACAATATATCATACGGAGCTACTCAGCCTGTAAACTACCGAGCAAAGTGCAAATGCTCAAAACGACCGGTTGGGTCATTACAAGTAGCAACTTACAAACAGCTTGCAGTAGCAACTTACACAACAGCTTGCAGTAGCAGCTTACACAACAATTTCCTTTCTTCAATAAATATAGGAGATTTCAGTTCATTATGTACATCAGTTTGAAATTGAATAATATATCAGTTTTTCTCTATACTTGTCTTTACTTTACAGTCTTTATTTTATAACACAGACCCTTTTATCCTTTTCCTTTTTTGTTCCGGAGAGTAATTTTAATTTGGCCCATCAAGGACAATACGTCCTGTCTATTTCCTATTTGATCCAGAAATTTTATATCAGTGTTTTACAGAATCTCGTTCTTTGTGAATGTTAGTATTAAGTAAGTTTTCTCGCGCAAATAAGAAAATATTTCAACCTGGTTAAAAAAATAAAAGAATTTATTTTGTAAAAGAAAATATTTATTGAGTAAATATTATTCCATTGATCCTAATGTATATGAGGGTATTTTACTCGACATGAAATTTAAGAAAGACATAAAGATTTTTTGAAACTTGTGATCTAAAATAAATCATAAAAATTTGTCTTTATAAATCAAATCTTAAGGGTAAATAAAAATATTTAAATTAAATTATTACTAAATATAAATGTGACATTCAGTTTTGAACTATCTAAAAATGAAACGTCACATGAATTAGTACTGAGGGAGTATTAATTTGCGATAAAGCTTATTTAAGAAAACAATCAATGACTTTTCAAAAATTAATAAGTTGATGATCATTTGAGAAATTCGAAAATCTAGTGGATGACGTACTATGTCACTTTTTGGAATCGCATAAAGTTAATTTTTCTGCTGAAATAATTTTTTAGGAATATTTGATTAAGTTGGATGGTTGTATTGTTACAAAAAATTCAGAAGTAACTTATTACGTATGTTATTTCTTGAACTTTGATAGTTATTTAAGTAATGAACTTATTATGTTTGTTAATGGCAATAAACTTTTAGGGTAATTTAAGTAATTTCATTGACATAATTAATCTTAATATAAAATAATATATTGTTTGGTTGGTCACATTAGAAAAATAATTACCATATAACTATTGCACCATTCTTATTGGAAGCATTAGATAACACCCTTTATACTATGCAAAATTTTGTATATTTATTTCTAAGAATATGTATATCACAATATAAAAATTAAACTACTTCGAGACAAAAGTACCATTATAAAGTAAGTAGTTTATATACGTAATAAGTCAACAATCCCTTCATCATAATTGTTGCAGAATTCATCCATTATAATTTTTTCATAACTAGTACCACATAGTACTCCTAAACTAGTACTAGTATTTATTATGAACCAAACGACCCCTAATCGATTCTACGCAAGGATACGGCCTACGTTTTTCTTTTTCTTTCCCTCCTTTTTCTCATCTTTATCTAAGGAGTCCACATGTTTCTTTTCCCCTGTCCTACAGCGACGGCCGAAGACAAAATATCTAACAAACTCAGTAACTTCCCGAGTTAAAACCCAACCGCAGTCCAGTCCACCACGTTGTCTTCTTCTCTTTGCAATATTCTTCTTCCCGTTCGGTTCACTTAGACAACATAAAAAACCCAGATTCTTGCTTCTTTCGGACACCACTCTATTACTTGTCTTCTTACTTGATCAGAGGTATAAGGATTTGCCGGAACTCACACAATTACCTCTACATAGAAGTTCTCTCAAGGTCAAGGTCTGTAATTCACGTTTTTGCCATAAATTGTTTGGTTTTGCATGCAGTTCCAAATTATTTGGGTTTTGATTGAATTTGTGATTGAGCCTTCTGTTATCTCAAAGTTGTTCTTTCTGGTGAATCTTTGAAATTAGTAGTTCACTTTATCAATTAACAGCAACAATTAAATCGTACGGATTCTTTCACGTTGCCTGCTTGAATGTCGATAATCTTGAAATTCGTCGGCGGTTGACTAAAATTTATATAGTGATTATATTTATCATGAGTAGTTTCTTTTTGGAACGCTTGTGTGAAAAAGCACAGTCTTTCGTTCATATTTCCTCTTTGTTTTTCGCTTTCTTGCTATCAGATACTATACTATATAATTTTGGAGGCATTCTTCCTCCTCCCCTTTAGATATTCAATTTCAGTTTCCTTTAGTTTTCAGGGCCTCCTTTGCCGTTTAAATCATTTGATTGTGCTCTTAAGTAAGGTAACTAGCTTGAACTCTTATTGGAAATCTATTCAGAGAAATTATTGTTTCTCTCATTCAGAGTTCTTTCTCACTTTTACTTCTTAGGGTTAATTTGACTAATTTTGAGTGCTAACATCAGTTGCTTATTAATTTGCTCATTTGAATACTTTTAGATATTTATAAACTATAGAAAAATTACTCTAAATTGCAATTCTTTTCATATCAAAATGACATTAGAATATTAATTATCTATTAATTTCGCGTCAATCCCAAATTAGTGAGGTTGGCTTGTATCCATCTTCGAAGATGCGTCATAGTTAAATTATTTTTACGCCGTCAGCCTACTACAACCTTTCCTTTAACTAGTGTCGGGACCTGCAAAACACTTTGCGACATAGTGGAGTTAGAAAAACAATATGTTTTTGAAAATTTTAAGTCAAGGATCATTTTGGTTTACTATGGGGATGCAAAATGCAACGACCATCTTGCGATAGAGTGAGTGGCCAATTAGTGGTGTGGTATGCGCTGTTGGAGTATCTCCAATTTTGTGAACTGCAAGCTGCGGAGTGAGATGTAAAGTCGTCGTTGTTGTTATTTGTTGTAAAATGCATTACGTCAACCTCTTTGTTCATGATTAGATGATGCTAGCATGTATTCTGCCTACACACGCGTGTACGTATATGCTTTTTCTCTATTGTTGAGACCTCATTTTCTCATGATCAGCAAGGGCAGAGCTACAATAGTGAATGTGGGTTCGGGCGAACCCAGTGACTTTTTCTCAAACCCTGTATTTGCACTGAAAAATTTATTGAAAGGGTATAAACATACAACGGCGAACCCTGTAACAAAAAGGCTTTGGGTTTAGTGGTAAGAGTTCTGGGTTCAGAGACAACTCATACGGACCGCGCGGGTTCGATACTGCCCAGAAGCAGTGCAATATTTACTCATTTTAACTACGTGGGTCTGGGGAGGGTAGTGTGTACGCAGACCTTACCCCTACCTTAAAAAGATAGAGAGGTTGTTTCCGAAAGCTTATTACTAAGGCCAAAAAAAAAGACAAGCGCTCCAAAACAGCCCCAGCTGTCCTTTACTTCTTTGAGAGAGTTATTCCCCAATCAAAATCAAAAGAAAAGTGAGGGAAAGAGTTAAGGTTTTTAAAGTTTTTGTCATATTTTTCTTTAAGGTCAATAGTACCAACTAGTCATATTTTTCTTCAAGGTCCATCCCTGCTATTCCATGTTCTTTTATTTGTTTGCCTTTCTTTTATCTTTTGATTTTTTAAGTAATAAATGTTACTTGATTTTAAAATATTTGATTCCAAAGGCTGAATTTTTCATTTCGACTTTTTATATTTGTATTTATCTGCTTCCCCTAAAATCTTAGACCCACCTCTTAATTTTTCTCAGCTTTGCCGCGTGAATATGATTTGTGTATCAATTGGAGGGTGGACCATATATTTTGTTCTTTTCCATTACTTATAAATTTTTATAATATTTATATATGGCTTCAAAAGTTTCATTGACAAACACTAAGCGATTTAAATTCTTCACATCTTTTATTTTTATTTATTTTATTGTGCAAATACAAATTAAAGTGAGATATTCAATTTGTAATGGTTGACTACAAAATAGTTTTTTTTAAATAAAAAAAATTATTTTTATAGCAATATTTGTTTAGGCTAGAAAAGGATGTGGACATTAAGCTGGTGAGAGAACTTTGCATCATCTGATAATCTTCTTCATATATTAGCAAAAAGAAAAAAGGAAAGTAGAAAAGCTTTTCTATGCATCTAGTATTCATTATTCAGTGAACTTGGAACAAATATTCACGAGATATGGAGACTTGTTTTTTTGCTTAAATGATATTTTCTTTGGCTACTGCAATGGTAGAAAGAACTTTTACTTTTATGAAGTTTTGCATTGACGATAACTTTTTGAATGATTGTTTATTTTTTTATACAGAGAAGAAAATGTTGAAACTTAAAGACCTACCTAATGATGTGATCATTTTTTATTTTCAAAACATGACAAGTCGTCAAGTGCAATTATAACGATAATGTTTATAGTCATATATTGTGTTAAGTGGTCGTTACTTTTTAACTATATATTAAATATTAGTACTCGTTTTTTAGTGTTATAATTGTGTACATTAGCTTGATGTCGCGGTCATGTCTTAAAAATCTGAACCCATACACTTAAAATCCTGACTCCGCCTCCGAATTGATCAGTATCCTTTCAAGAAATGATACTTTTACCTGATATCTGCGGAAATTAATTTTTTGTTTAAAGCATGCCAAACAAATACAGAACTTGAAACTTTTCTTTGCGAATGAAACTCTCTTGCAGATGATGTCATATATCTTGTTCCCCCTAAAAGACGTTCAGGGGGCCATAGACTACCATAATGTTTTGATTGCTGTTTTAATTTAAATTCCTTATTTGCATCTTAATTTGCAGAATTTTGAGCTATTTAATGGCCCAGGATACTCTTTCAAGTGCCGATTCACCTCGAAGAAGGTCTGGCCTATTAAGAGATCAAGTTCAATTGGTAAAAAGAAGCAACTCTGCTCGTTATGAGATAGTCCCAATTCAAGATCAATTATCATTTGAGAAGGGTTTCTTTATAGTTATCCGTGCATGCCAGTTGTTGGTTCAGAAAAATGAAGGAATTGTACTGGTGGGAGTTGCTGGTCCTTCAGGGGCCGGAAAGACTGTGTTCACAGAAAAGATCCTGAATGTTATGCCTAGTATTGCTATCATAAACATGGACAACTACAATGATCCCAGTCGTATCATTGATGGAAACTTCGACGGTAGTCTTGCTTTCGGTCTTTCTGATAGGTTATTACATGAGATAATTTTGTTGATGTCTATGATTTATTCTTATAGCGACCTTATGTAGCATTTGTTTGATTATTTGCATCATCTTCACATAGCAACCTGCAGACTTCTCTTAGTGTGGGATATGTTGATATCATTCCATATGGAGAAGGAGATTGCAAACACTAGGATTTAAATGATATATTTGGAAAGAAATCATAGAGAAGCATGCACAAACTCTCTGTTTCACAGAAAATTGAATTGGGGATATATATCTAATACACTTATTACGTGTTTCTACTTTACCACTCCTTTACCGAAGAGAGAAAAATTTGAGAGATTATTCTGATTGTAATTCTCGTTTTGTTAACTTGGTTGCCTTGGAAGTAATTAAAGTACTAATATAGGAGAGTTCGTTACCGTCCAAGTCATCCATCTGGATACATCTTCCTGAGCATAGATGTCCTTACGGAGCAACTAACAAATTGTAATCACAAAGTATAACGGTCGAGAAGTGTGAATTCTTCTAAGAATGATTATTGCACGGGCATTGTCTTTACCCATCTTCTACTATCTTCATAGAAGCATGCATAGCAGCATCTTAAAGATCAAATAAGCTTTGAGGAAATATTCTACTATATATCAGAAGGGAAACATTGTGCATCTATTTATCATAGTTTCATCCTTTACTCTGATAAAGTTTTTCCAACTTCTATCATCTACAATAGATAAGACATGGTGACTTTTATTTTTTTGAAACTAAGACATGGTGACTTTATTTTGGATTAGTGATTATATAATAAAATCATGCCCTTGAGGAGAATAATCTGAGCTGAATATCTTGTTGGCGAAAGCTTTTATGAAATTTCCTAGTAAAATAACGCTCACCCAGTAATAAGTCCGAGTGAATTATTTTAGTCTGTACTACCAATTAGAAAAGCCAGAAATCTCGAGATCGGTTGATTACACTGTTAGGGAGTCCACACTGAGAACATAGAAACTGTTTGCATTTAGGGTTAAGGAATACAGCATTTATTTTCCATGACCCATAGCTTGCCCCAAGAGCAATTATTTGGACAAGAGGGGTTGCTCTGATGGTAAGCAACCTTCATTTCCAACCAAGAGGTTGTGAGTTCGAGTCACCCCAATAGCAAGGTGGGGAGTTCTTGGAGGGAAGGATGCCGAGGGTCTATTGGAAACAGCCTCTCTACCTCATGGTAGGGGTAAGGTCTGCGTACACACTACCCTCCCCAGACCCCACTAGTGGGATTATACTGGGTTGTTGTTGTTGTTGTACCCATAGCTTGCCCAAGGCTTTGGTCTAGTGGAAGAGTGCAACACGTGATGTGTGGGTGTTAGGTGCACCTCACGGGTTTTAAATCATGCCGCATATGAAAGCCTAATATTTAAGTGTAGAAGGATAGAGGGGCGGGCCCATTCTCCACTGAGTTCCGAATCGTGCACTACTGACCCCTTGGAGATTTCTCTGTTATTAAAAAAAGGAAAAAGAAAAGAAAAAAAACTAGCAGTTTTAACACTTCTCTAAATTCATCCCTGATCTAAATGTATATATGCATATGCACATGAAAGATGAAGACATCATTGAACAAATACTTTGTACGATTCATTAAAGCACACTGCTAAGGCGAAGTATATATCTATGCCAAAGAATGTAGCTTAAACCCTTTATATCTCGCTGCTACTACTTCATCTAAAAGTTAAAGCTGACAAAGAAGGGAGCCATTTATTTATTTATTTTAGGCCTGCAACAGTATGGCTGATTGATATCTCCTGACTTTACATGGCATTCTTGATTTATGAATCTTTTAAAAGTCAAATCATAATAAGAATATTCAGGCTACATTTGCAGCTGGTTAATGTGATAATGAATGATAAGAGTAAAATACTAACAAGGAATACTATTTTCATAGCTAGAGCATGACCACCCTTAGTATAAGGAAAATATTGAAAATGCAAAAGTATCTAGTCTTCTTGAATTAATGAATAAATATTGGGTGCTAGCCAGTTTCTTAATTTGCAAATCTTATTGCTCCTTTCTTTCACGGATGATTGATGTGTACAGCTGTCACCTCTCCTTAATTTAGGTTTTCAGTTTGTTCATTTTTATGTGAAGACTGTTCTTGAGTCTAAACCTGTCTGGATTCTATGGTGCTGAGTTTGGGAACCAATTATCATCATCAAATAAATGTTGCTAGAAGTTTTGGAATTTGTCTCATAAGTGAAATTATGTCACGGTATGCAACCCCTAATGCCTTTTGCACATCTTTATCAGGAAGGAAATAACAGACGAGTTTCTTGGTTTAACTTTTTTCAGCCGACGGAAAGTTAAGAACTAGAGTTTTAAAATCCTTGATTATAAACAACTCTTGAAAAATCTTGATATATAGCTTTGTATATCAGGCTCACAAGGCCTTGTGCATAAGGTGTTCCTGTAGAATACCACAAAGGATCATAGAAGAAAACAATGCACTTATTTTTGAAACGAAAACCTAGAATTGACATCTACCTTGCATTTTGAATGTGTGTTTTTGCTATAAAGAATAAAGAGTGCAATTTGATTGAGTGTTCTTGCATTTTGAGATGTTACTCCCAGCATGTGGTCTTGCGGAAATGGTTAGGCCATATTTTACTGTTTTGGATCATTTCAGCACTCAGCATAGTCGGTTTTATTCTGCTTTAGTTTTTAATGTTCTTTTGCCACCTTATTACCGAGGAGAGTAGAAGCTATGCTGTGACTAATGATTGAATTTAAATGAAGATTTTCAATTACTTTTATCTCCTGGTATTGTTGAAACAGATCCACGCTTGACAGACTATGAGACTTTGCTCGAGAATATACATGGGCTGAAAGCGGGGAAGCCTGTTCAAGTTCCTATATACGATTTTAAATCTAGCTCTCGCGTGGGTTATAGGTCAGTTGTCTTCTCTTCACTATTTCTGCTAGACCGTTGTTTACTTTTCCTGACAACACACTGCTTTTTCTATGGATCCCTCTCTTTCTTCACGTTCTTTTTCCTCTTTAGATTGTTCCTTGGTGCTAGGATTGTCTTCTTTTTCTTTTGTATACGTTGGAGTTCAAGGAGAGGGATTGAAGAAAAATACTTGTCATGCAGGGGAAGGAGGTTTCTGCGGTGGGGTTTACCCAAAAATATATTTGTACTGCTCATTAACCACTTTTTTATTTGAAAGACATTAAGACGTCTATTTTCTTTCTACTGTTTGTATGTAACATTTGATTGAAGCCCATGAATGACATTGCACATCATTCTTAATCTAGACCTTCATAATGTCCATTAACTTTTTGAGCGAAGTTCTGCTCATCATTTATCTGATTTACTGGTGAAGAAGACAGGGAGTTGTGATTTGTGAAACAGCCATCCCAATCCCCCCACGCCCCACGTGGTTTTTAGTTACATTCATGACCTGATATATAGACAATCGAACGAGTTTGTGTATACACAGAGATCTTAATAGAAGATCAACAAGAGGAATATACAGAGCTAATAGTATATGTTCAGAGAGAGAAGAGGAAACAACAAAAGAATGGTGTAAAGAGGGGAGAGATTCAGAGAGACCTATCTAAATACAATTAAGAGCTTTACCTAGCTGACATTAATGGAAGAACATCTGAAATTTATAATCAAGAACCGGTTCCATACAAAATGTTTTATTTTTTTACTTGCCAATGTAAAACACACGTTTTCTACTTCTTTCTGATCCCATTACTTTTTCTGACCATTGATTTGACAGAACACTTGAAGCTCCAAGCTCTCGAATTGTTATAATTGAAGGGATATATGCTTTGGGTGAAAAATTGAGGCCATTACTGGATCTCCGTGTGTCTGTCACTGGTGGAGTGCACTTTGACTTAGTGAAACGGGTTCTCAGGGACATTCAACGTGCTGGACAAGAGCCCGAGGAGATAATCCAACAAATCTCGGAAACGGTTCCGTTTCTGTTGTTTTAATAATATATTGCAAGACATATCTGTTTCAAATTTTTTTATACATTTAGTTTGGCAACCAAGTACAATGAACCTTATGTCATTCTTCCAATAGGTGTATCCTATGTACAAAGCCTTTATTGAGCCTGATCTACAGACAGCTCATATCAAAATTATCAACAAGTTTAACCCGTTCGCTGGATTTCAGAACCCAACATATGTTTTAAAGGTCTAACATTTTGACTTTTCTCTTTACGTTCCATTTGAATTGTGACTACAAGGTTACTTGTGAACTGCAAGCACAACTTTAGGGACTGATGCGCTCTAAATATATTACAGTCAACAAAAAATGTGACTGTAGACCAGATCAAGGCTGTGTTTCCAAATGAACACAAGGAAATTACAGAGGAAACTTATGATATTTATCTCCTACCTCCTGGTGAAGATCCTGAAGCTTGCCAATCATATCTTAGGATGAGGAACAAGGATGGAAAGTACACTCTTATGTTTGAGGTGTGACCGATAAATTCCTTGTTTACATGCCGAGCATATCAGTTAGTAATAGTTGGACTACTTGTCACCTTTTTTTGTCCTGTCATTTTCAGATGGTAAATTTGCCTGATATTGGTTAAGCTACTTGGATCCTTCATATGATCTATTTGATTGCAATTGCATATATTCCATTAGTGAAGTAGCAAGAATGCTGTCAGCATGTACTGCCGGTCATTTACTGTATGCTGAATGAACTACCTTTTAAATTCTAGGTTTTAATGGTTATAGAGCTCGCTGGAGAAATCTGTCCTTAGTTGTCCCATATCATACAGACAGAAGAAATATAGCAATCAATCTAATACAGATTAAGGCTTTTTAAGTAGAATCCTACTGTTCTGTCATAGATATGTGGACGCTAAACCATAGAATACAGTCTATTGTGTGACTAACTTCATTTTAACATTTTGATGATATGACTTATCATAATCTAATCTCTCTCCATCTTGGTCTATTTGCATCTTGTCTTCCCCTGATAGAGCATTCCTGCACCTTGTTTTTACGATGAAAACAAGATGTTGTAGTACCAAAATCGTTGATAAATCAGATCTTATTTGTCATTCTAATGTGGATGACATCTGACTCACTTACAAGGAAGATACCTCGAAGGAGAATCCAAGTTCACCTGTCACCAAAACTCAAATGCTGCGCTTCAGCTTGTTATTCTGCTTTCTACATAAATGAGCAGTCAAGAACTTTCAACTTTGGAATTTATTTTTGTGTTTCCTATTTTGGGTACATTATTGGTATCTATTGAATTCTTAAAGGTATTGTGCGGAATGTCAAGAAATAGTAATCTTGTATCATCTGAGGATTTTCATGTTCTTCTTTCAGGAATGGGTGACAGATAGTCCTTTCATTATATCACCAAGAATCACCTTTGAGGTCAGTGTACGACTTCTTGGTGGTTTGATGGCATTAGGATATTCAATTGCGACCATTTTGAAAAGGAGCAGCCACATCTTCTCTGATGACAAGGTTTGTGTGAAAACAGATTGGTTGGAGCAACTTAATCGTCGGTATGTTCAGGTATGACAGTCACAAATTACTTAGTCGTCCTTATCTTATTTTGATTTAATTTCTTTTAAATGTTTGGAATCATGATTTTCAATATAGAATTTATTTATTCTTTTTTATTTTTTTGTCTTTTTATCTGTCTCCTGTTTTGAGCATTTGGGTTTATTTTATTTCATCTGGAATTCAGGTAAAGATATGTGTCATTGACCCCCTAAAGAATCTCTGTAAGGCTTTACCCAGCCAATGCATAGACTTAGAATGCGGCTAGGCCGTGAGTAAGTGAATGTTTTGAGACTTGGCATGGCACAATCGACTAACCTTTCATTTTATTAATCTACTGGAAGAATCATTGATTTCTGGGGTTGAGACAATTGTAAGGATTGTATTTGGGAGAAATATCCTGTCTGGATACTTGCTCGCTCATCAGTCATCACTATCATTTGAGTGTTTACCTTAAATTTTTTGTTTTTATTTAATAAATTATAAACGTAACATGAAGCATGCTGAAAATGAAGAAAAGGAGGAAGAGGAGTTCCCTAAAACTTCAGTTGAAGAAGTTTAACAAATATCAATGAAGAAGAAAATTTTATGGAGCTATTTTCTGGTGAATATGTGAGTTCAGTTTTAAATTTCCAAATTGCTGACGACTTAAGGAAAAATGTGAAGTCTATTAGAAATGAATTTCCTCTTCCTCAGTTCTGTCATTTGTTGGCTTGAAGTTAATTGCTATTATTATTTCCATTTTTTTCTTATGAAGGTGCAAGGAAGAGATCGATTATATGTAAAATTTATTGCTGACTCTCTGGGTTTGGATGGTTCATATATTCCTCGCACTTACATTGAACAAATTCAGCTGGAGAAGCTTTTAAACGATGTTATGGTAAGAGCAATTTTAACTAAATACAAACTTTTCCAATGTTCCTGGTTCTGAGTATTACAGACTGTGCAGGCATTGCCAGACGATCTGAAGACAAAGCTGAGCATAGACGATGATTTGGTCTCAAGCCCTAGAGAAGCTTTATCCCGAGCCTCGGCAGATAGGAGAACAAAGTTTCTTAATCGGTAGGTCATAGGCTAAATTATTATCTTAACTACTGCTCAAAGTAGTCTATACGTATTGCACCATTATTTAGATGTTTTTATCCTGTCTGGAAACAACCACCCCCTACTTATTTCTGCAAAAGTCATGGACTGAAAAAATCTTCATCTGTTCGCCTGTAACTATTGGCAGTGGTATCCCACATACATACTCAATACAACGAGAAAAACACTTGTCCAAGCTGACAAAACTTGCGGTTAATAGTAGAAGATATGATGGAAGAATCCCAGATTCCCCAGCACCAGTGGCTAACCAGGTAACTTTTCTGAGAAATAAGTTTAGGTTTTTGTGAGAATTTAATGTCTCCACTATTTTGGTTACAGATTGAAGGCATTTTTGGTGCGTGAACTGATTTTCAGTTTTTTCTTTTGGTGTTCTGTGAAATTTCTTTTGGAAAATATTTTCCCTATTTTGGGGCATTTATTTGACATAAATTGCAAAAAGTTTAGCCCTAGTATAATATTTTACTCCAAGAAAAGGAGAAAGAGTTTCATTTACTTCTGAACACCATTGATTGACTCTTAATTGTTTTTATCGACACTCAAGAATATATTCACCCTTTCCTACTCTTTCCTCTTAGCGACTTCCACCATGATTCACAGCCCAACCATTGATCAAAGTTATAGGCTTTCAATTTTTTTTATAATTTAATTATTCCTTATATTAGAATGGTGTAACTCGAACCAATATAACCTTTGGAAAAATTTCATATCAGCAGAAGGAAGTGAGTCCTCCATTAGGAGGTAAAGAGGTACTCAGTTGGATTTTGTGGTTTTGAGAATCACCAGAGTAAACTGACTTTATAGCTTTAGAAAAGCAAGCCAAATGATGATCTCCTGGCAACCCTGGGCACTGGTGGCTGGAAACGCCTGCAAAAAACTGATGGATCCCTTTTATAGTCATGTAGAACAGCAAGAGAGTCTATTTTATGATTTACAATTGTTCATATATATAGATGTATAAAAAGCATATATGGTTTGTTTTTATCTTGATAAGGGACTTTTATTCAAGTCCTATAAATCTTTTTATTAGTCATACAAGGATCCATTCGTTTTGCAAAAAGATAGTTCGTGACGTCTATATGGAGAACTTGGTGCTGGAGTCTTTACCAGCAAAGAGAACTGAAAAATAAAGTTACTGTGCACCGGAAATAGTATATTGCATATGCTGTTTTTCCTTTTCCATCTTCCTGCTTAATTTCATCATTTCTTATACACCAGAAGAGTAGTTAATTGTTATGCTGAACTGTTTGTAATTTCTTAATCTTGCATTTTCCTGTTCTCTCTCGATCACTCAAGAAATGCTTTTTTCAGGGAGTTGTTTCTCAACTTTCAGAACAAATTTCCACGCTGACTGAGCGAATGGATGAGTTTACATCTCGGATGGAAGAGCTAAACTCAAAAATATCTGTCAATAAAATTTCTGCCAGCCAACAAAATTTGGCAGTGCATGCTGAGGCTTGCAATGGATCTGCACCCACTTCTCTTTTTGTGGCTGGGTTAGGCAATGGCTCACTGACTGGTTCTCTTTTACCTCATTCATCGTCTGCTTCCCAATTGGCAAGGGAATCTTCTCTTATGGAAGAGGTATTTTAAGATTATCTTCTGCTCATCTTTGACACTAAGCAGAGACAAAAGGAGGTGGCGTGGGTACTTTGGTATACTTTCTAAGCCAATTGTTGTCCAAATCTTGCCTTTTGATCTATTTGACCAACTTTTAGAGTAAACTCGATTGTGGAATAATTCATCATTTGAAAATAATACTTACTAGAGATGCACTGAAAGTTAATGACTTATGTTTCCAAGTACTAAAAGATTCTCTAACAAGAACCATAATCCAAGTTTAACGGAATTGTCTCAAGAAGATCGGGAAAATGGACAATTTGGGACTGAGGGTTAGTCAATTTAGACAATTATGCTTCTGATGCAAACCATCTTGCGAGCAGGTACTTCTCATTGGGAGATCACAGCGTCAGATCATGCACCAGATAGACAATCTGAGCAATATCCTCCGTGAACTCAATGGAGAAAGATCTCGCCAAGGAAGAATGGATAGGACCGAAGGAATGGCTGAAGTTGTTGAATCAATTGGTGTTCCTCTGCTTCTTACTCTTGCTATTGGCGGTGTAGGTATTTTCTTGTTCAGGACCTTGTCATCTCAAAAATAACATATTCAGCTAATGCTACTGAAACAGTGAACTCGAAGATGTACATATATTAAGAGAAAATTTTAGCATAAATGTATATATTTTTAGCCTTGTTATCTTTGAAGAACCACAAATACATGACAGGATGAAATAAATTGTCTCTTGCAGATGGAGAGAGTATTTCTTCTTGGATGATTAGTGTAATGATATAGTAGGGCTTGTATTGGTGCTATTGCTATATCCTTGTTTAGGATGCTTGTTCAAATGATTATCTTGTCCTTGTACCTGAGATAGCTCATGCTATTTTATCTGCTCAGACTGACTTCATGATTTAAAGAAAAAAAGGTTATCAATTAAATAACAATAATAGTAATAATTAGTTTTTAGGTCCTTTTGATAGGAAATTCTCATTTTGTTAAATTTTTTTTTTTTTTAAAAAAAGATGAACTTTTTCTCGAAAATCGTTAGTCGGGTTCATTTTTGAAAAAGAAAAAAAAAGTGAAACGAAGGCCTGTTGATTTTCTTAGAAGTTCCTACTTAGTTTTAAAGCTGGGCTAACTCACAACAACAACAACAACCCAGTATAATCCCACTAGTGGGGTCTGGGGAGGGTAGTGTGTACGNTTTTTTTTTTTTTAAAAAAAAGATGAACTTTTTCTCGAAAATCGTTAGTCAGGTTCATTTTTGAAAAAGAAAAAAAAAGTGAAACGAAGGCCTGTTGATTTTCTTAGAAGTTCCTATTTAGTTTTAAAGCTGGGCTAACTCACTAATATAACAATATTGGTATAATTTTATTGAAATTTCAGTTCTCGAGTTAAGGGTCTACCTCCTTGAGCCGAGGGTCTATCAGAAATAGTCTCTTTGTCTTTTAAAGGCAGGGGTAAGGTCTGCGTAAATTCTATATTCTCCAGCCTCACTTGTGGGATTAGACTGGGTTTGTTGTTGTTTGTTGTTTGCCAGTTCTTGAGAATGGAGATGAAAATGACTTTGTACTCCAAGAGCACGCTAGTATAATACTAGTTTCTTTTCTTCTCTAACGTATATGCCAGTTTATAACTCCAATTGTGTTTTCCTTTCGTATTTCATTCAGGGGCAATATTAAATGAGCTGTCGTTGTTTATGCCTTGTACTTATCAGTTATCAGCTTTCGGCTACTTTATTCAAAGTGCAACGGATAGCTGCACGATTATCTAGTTACGCAGATTGAATATTTTCTCTAATGAGCATAAATTGCAGCATCAGATTTAGGAAGGAGAGAAGAAATGGCGCAGTTCGAGAAATTGCTACAGTAGTATTTTGCATAAGTACAGGGCAATTAAACTAAAACAACCGATATCATAATTCTGTTCATTAAAACAAGGATGAAGTTGTTTCACGAATTTCTGATACAACTCGATNTTCGGCATCCTTCCCAGCAACCCACCTTGTCAATATTGGGCTAACTCACTAATATAACAATATTGGTATAATTTTATTGAAATTTCAGTTCTCGAGTTAAGGGTCTACCTCCTTGAGCCGAGGGTCTACCAGAAATAGTCTTTTTGTCTTTTAAAGGCAGGGGTAAGGTCTGCATAAACTCTAAATTCTTCATCCTCACTTGTGGGATTAGACTGGGGTTTTTGTTGTTTGTTGTTTGCCAGTTCTTGAGAATGGAGATGAAAATGACTTTGTACTCCAAGAGCACGCTAGTATAATACTAGTTTCTTTTCTTCTCTAACGTATATGCCAGTTTATAACTACAATTGTGTTTTCCTTTCGTATTTCATTCAGGGGCAATATTAAATGAGCTGTCATTGTTTATGCCTTGTACTTATCAGTTATCAGCTTTCGGCTACTTTATTCAAAGTGCAACGGATAGCTGCACGATTATCTAGTTACGCAGATTGAATATTTTCTCCAATGAGCATAAATTGCAGCATCAGATTTTGGAAGGAGAGAAAAAATGGCGCAGTTCGAGAAATTGCTACAGTAGTATTTTGCATAAGTACAGGGCAATTAAACTAAAACAACCGTTATCATAATTCTGTTCATTAAAACAAGGATGAAGTTGTTTCACGAATTTCTGATACAACTCGA
>AWOL01S0014841.1:9249-29600 GCA_000715115.1 Nicotiana otophora
AAGTGGATAAGTGTCATTTGTATGAATCCACGTGGAATCATGAGGATAAGGGGGGCTCATGACTAATCAACTTTATAAGGATTAAGGTGGCAGCAAGTAGGGAATTCAATATTGACTAGGCAAGTCTTGGAGCTAGGTGGCAAGATTAAGGAGTTTTAGTGGCTTAGTCATCAAATTATTGGGGTGGATTAGTAATTAAAATGTTTGGATAGGCTTGACTTGATAAGCCTACCAACGTGGAAGCCAAGGAAATCCCAATAAATGACTCTTAAGTCATAGAGCAAGATGGCACATTTAGGAAATTGGTGGATAAGTTAGGTGGGAACATCACCCCCACGTGGCAACAAGTGAAAATGACTCAAACATCCAAATGGTGACTCTTTGGTTTATGGGATTAGGTGGTGTTTTAGGGGAAATTGTGGGCTGCCACGTGGCATGAATTTGGCCCAGGGCGGCACCAATGTGCACATGATTCATAGCACTTGGTGTGCCTTGTTTACACGTGACAATGCAATCCTTTAAGCCATCATATTATACTTCTTTTGCAATTAAGATGTAGAAAGAAGGTGGGAATCTTTCCTTCTATTATTAGGGAGTCTCTTACTTTAGAAACATAGTAAAAACATACATCCATGATACTCCATATGTCCAGCAACATGAAATATGCCATGATCATAAGAACTGCTTAGTTCTTGTTAAAAGATTTAAAGAAGAAAAAATTGTTCCTGGAAAGGTCAAGTGAAAGTAGTTGATAATTTCATCAAATAAGGTATGTTAAGTCTCTCCCTTCTTTCCTTTTGTCATGATCCATATGATACAAACGAAACGAGCAAATACACAACTTTCATAAATGACTCTATTCATAGAAGTACTAGGTCTGCCTATGTTCTTGATTCCCCATGTACTACTATCATATTGTCTGTTCATGGGTCTCATGGCATTTCAAGATATCGTATTGACTTACTTCTTTATGCATTGCATTCATTTATACATATGAATTTACCCATGACCATATGGCGTTATATACGCATATATTATATGTGTATGGGGTTTGGGAAAAGGTTACGGCATTATATACGCACCACTACCTGATCAGTTGGTATACGTTGATGATTTTGCCCACAAAGGCTGAGATAATATGATGGGATGCCCTCATAGGCCTGATGATCTTATGGACACACATACCTATGCATTATATGACATTTATATGCATATACATGATATTATAAATATTTCATGATTTACAGAGATATCCAGACTTACAGGTTGAGTCCTTTATTCCATGTTTCTTTCATGTCCTTTATATACTGATTTACATGCCTTATATACTCAGTACATTATTTTTACTGACGTCCTTTTGTTGTGGATGCTGCATTCATGCCTGCAAGTATAGATAATCAGTTTGACGAGCCCTCATAGTAGACGAGGGTAGCATTCACCGAAGGATCGGTAAGACTCCACCTCATTTGGAGTGCAGCCGAGTCTTTAAGTCATCGTGTCAGAGTTTTGTTACAGACTTATGGGTAGGCCGGTACCCTGTCACATTTGATGTCGAATAATCTTAGAGGCTTTGTAGACATATGTTCATTATGTACAGTATGTAAGAGGCCTTGACGGCCTGTATGTATTCATGTTTTAAGAATGATGGTTCATTGATACAACATTTTCTCACTTTTCTGTTATAAATTACGAGTTATGGCCATGTTGGGCCATGATAGTTGCACAAGAGGAAAACTGAGTTACAGAGTGGTTCGCTCGGGCCAACACAGCACCGGGTTCCAGCCACGCCTCCCTAGGTTTGGGGAGTGACAATTCTAACCTCCCAGACCCCATTTGTGGGATTTTACTGGGTTGTTGTTGTTGACAAAATTTCCCAAAGATTCTATTCAAATTCCATGGATTAAATGTTAAATCTCCTAAACAATCATGCTATGTAATAAAAAAGGATCAAAATCGCTTATCCAATAGTTTGTATGAGAAAGTCTCTTCAACATCACCTTCCACCGAGTCTAGGGCTAAAAAATGTGATGAATGAAGCTAAGTCCTGAAATACACTACATATAATCAGCTACGAATGTCGCATTTGCGACAAGAGGTTCGCAAATGCGACACAGGCATCACAAATGCAAATCCTACCCCAACCCTGAGCCTATGGCAAATGCGACAACTGGTCCGCAAATGCGAACCTAGCAGGCTCGCAAGTGGGAGAAAGCAATCGCAAAAGCGACCTCCTGCAGTCCCAGCTCCCCATTACAAATGTGATCAGGGATTCGCATATGCGAACCCAGAACCCATCGCAAATGCGATATTAGTTTCGAAATTGCAAAAGTTGGTCTCCTAGCGCAACATCGCAAAAGCGAGAAGGATCGCATAAATGCAATAATCGTAAATTCGACCATTTCTTCGCAAATGCGAGAACAGAACACCTGCAAAAATCCTAACCTCTGTCAAACTCTCCGGGACGCGTCCCAAACTCACCCCAGCCCTCGGGGATCCACTCTAACCATTTGCACAAGTATATGATCATCATACGAACTCACTTGCGTGATCAAAATACCACAATAACGTCCAAACCCATGAATTAGACAACAGAACACACAAAAATTACAATGACACTTAACAATTGCAAAAAGCAAACATACGTCTAATTCATATTAAACAAACTCGGAATGACACAAAATTTTGCAGACATGTTCCAAATGAAAAAAACGGAGTCGTACAAAGTCACTAAACCAAAATATGATCCCGATAGACATAAAGTCAAATAATGGAAACTTAGGAAAATTCTAAACCTTAAAATTGTCAACTTTTGCCAGAAGTACCAAACCTCCTAATCCAATTTCAGGCATATGCCTAAGTCCAAAATTACCATATGGCCATATTAGAATAATAAAAACTCTATCCCGAGGTCAAATACAAAAAATTCAAGCTTGGTCAACTCTTCCAACTTAAAGCTTCCTAGTTGAGAATCATTCTTCCAAATAAATCACAAACTGCTGAGGAACCAAAACAAACGATACCCACAAGTCATAATACACCATACATTTCTACACATGACCTCAAACCACGTAACTGAATACAACTTCTCATAACAACTTGTGGGGTCAATACATTCTCCCCTACTTAAACATGTGTTNGCTTAAACATGTGTTGATCCTCAAATGTGTGAAGAATCATCCCAAAGCCATCAAGTCATTGTATAAACTCACCACGCCCATACCCATGAGTGATCTCACTTCATCCCAATCTATATAAGTCTAACAACACAATCTAACTGATGATCATTACCTTAATATTATCTCACAACCCTTAGAACCCAATCTCCAACTTCCCAAATTAATTATGAGACACGATTCTCGCATCTATATACTGTATTATTCAGTATTAAGTTGCATCAAGATATAACCATATCCCAAGTGTATTCAAGTGATATTCCACATAACTTAGATACACATAGCCATAGCTTCCGACCACAAGTCATTCAAATAGAAAATACTGTACTGGTATCTAACATCCTATTAATAAAAACCTTGTTCCAAATCTTCGAACACAACCAATTATGAAAGAAACACACAGAAACTCATAATCCCCATCACATCAACCAGTCATGGAGCTCTCTTGCCCGACGAGAACCAAAGCCAAAATCTAGGCTGACTAAAGACAATATAGTTCCAAACATAGTTTAATCAAATATGATGGCACTCCATTCAGGCCCAATAACTTCACCTCATCCAATACAAGATTCTCTACCAATATGCCACACAAATCCTACCTAGAGTTGTATACCATGCAATAAGTGCACCAAACAAGCGACATTTTCCATGTACCCAATAATTGAAGAGAATCAAATCAGAGAACCGACCCGCAAGCTCAACAGATACCACCATGAAACACAATGCAATGAAGACCTCACATAAGGGAGAAAAACAAGACAATAATTAAGCCCAAAGGATCATATCCCAACACAACTCTGATATGATGTGTGACCCAATCGAAACACCTGTACACATAGGATACGTCTAGTCGTGATGCTCACTATCAACAACCATATACATATCAACAACAAACACGTGAAGTGCATGACCATAACCATGGAAAAATGGATAGCACAATATACCACAAATAGAAAGACCACAACCAAGGCGCAGTCAACCATTCAACACCCTGCGAATCATCTTGCTTAAATTTCGCCACAAGGCCCCCAACAGAATCGCATCAGGTAAAAGTAATCAACAAATCACAACCCATCATAGCATATGAGAGTAACACATGAAACATATCAGAACACGAATAAGATCCACTCCAACGGATATTACATCCCTCCATAATAACTGTGTTGGGTAGACAAATTTGACCTGATGTAGAATACACATTCTCATTAGGCCTACCAATGGCATCCAAATCAATTTTGATCCTCCTAAAATAGGTAGATAACGATAGAAATTTGCGCAATAATTGATCTATAACACATGCCTATGAGAATCCACTTCGTCTTGAAATCCCTATAATACCATAATCTCCCGATCCCAACTACATTATTCAAATTACTGACATATTCATCATACACAATTGTTCCACGATAAATACTTCCATAATTCCTTATTGCCACGTAGATAAATCTTAACATCAGTATTCAGTCAATCGGGCCATTAGTGTAATACATGTCAGGCATCTGCAAGCCAAAGCACAATGCGCCTTTTGGAGTGCGCACCCTTCTTAGGTGGTACCAGATAATGTTAGCATTATTATAAACATTTGAAACCTTCCATGCTTTCTAGAACTCGTGACCCCATACAAGAGAAAAATCGTAACACACAATATGTTCCTTATGCCGCTGGCAGACATCCAGCCCAAGCTGTCCTCGACAGTATCAAGAATTATTCGAAACCCTTCCACACATAACTAAGCAATCAGAACTGAATTTGCCCAACTTAACCAAGCCACGCAAGCCGTTAAACCTAAGTGTGTTGACACAAAACACTGGTAAATCATCACCACACCAAAGGAACCAATGACCTTTATTATTATGCTGACCCTACACTACCAAGCTAACCAATTTCTTTAAATACTTTTCGACTTTCCATCAAGTTAACACTTCTCCTTATCAGTACACTATGATCCTAAACCAAAGATCACCGCAAGAGATCCTAGCATGAACCACGTCGTCCAAAAGCCCATAAACTATTGTATTTGTAAGGCCCTGTAAAATTTTGAATAAATCTCAGGTTTTCGTAGTGCCGAGGTAGGTGTATATGTTAATGATAGCCACGGTATAGACTTTTTAGGTTGAACAGTACGCTGGGGAGTTGAAGGAAAATGCTTTGCAGAAAAAGTGCATTTCTGCGGCCCACTATGCGGCTAAAGAATCACTCTACGGGTCGTGAGGCAGTCAATTGGGAAACATTTAGATGTCATTTCGTGGCCAAAATGTGATCGCAAAACGATTTTGCGGGCCGTACATGGATCGCAGAACCAGCATGGAGATATTTTGGAGGGAAGTTCTGCGGCACATTATACGACCGCAGAACGGGTCTGCGGGCCACAAAACGGCCGCATACCCAGGCAGTGGGGACTCTATTGGTTTCATGATAAACAGGTTTCTTCAGTTAGATCCTCTAGTATTCACAGGTACTAATCCCGAGGAGTATCCCCAGGATTACATCGATAAGATGCACAAGATCCTCAGGGTCATGTGTGCTACTAAGGCAGAGGGAGTGGAGTTGGCCTCCTACCGCCTGAAAGGGGGTGGCCTATTCTTGGTTTGAGATGTGGGAGGACTCGAGCCCTTTGGCAAGGTGGAGTGAGTTTGCTGAACCTTTCATGGATCATTTCTTGCCTGCCAAACTAAGGCAGCCCGTGTTGCAGAGTTTGAGAACCTAAAACAGTGTAGCAAGAGTGTGTGGGAGTACCATATGTAGTTTGTGTGCATGTCCAAGTATGCTATTCACATGTTGCCCACTATGGAGGCTAGAGTATGTTGGTTTGTGCAGGGACTTATCCTTTTGGTTATCAATGAGGCCGCTACACCTTGAATTCTGACATGAACTATGGGAAGATGGTAGCATTCGCTAAAGCTATAGAGAACCGTAAGTTGAAGAACAGAATTGAGCGAGAGGTTAGCAGCAAGGCCTGGTCCCTGGGCAACTTTGCGAAATCATTTGGTGACGGTAGGTCAACATTCAGGGGAGGGTCATCAGGGCCATCCCAGTATTTTTCTCAATCTTCAGCCAGTACACCTAGTGCTTGATAAAATGCTCAAACGAGCTAGAACCATGATCATCTTCCTAATTTTCGTTCAATTTGCTACTTTTCTAAAATAGATTGAAGTTGCTAAGATTTCCGGAACATTTAGAGTTAAGGAAGCTCAAGTAAGGTATGATTGCTAAACTCTTCTCTTAAAATTTAATCCCACAATATCAATGTAAGTCCCGAGTTGCTTATTGTGAATCGATTACCCAGATAAGCTAGTGTCAAAATACATTCGTGATCAATATGTAATTCAAATGCTCTTGTTATATTGTACTACTATTATAGAATGTGTTCAAAGCAGGGATTGCATATCTAAATGCCTTGACCTCAAGTTGTGTTTCAAAGGAAAGCTAATGAAAGCTTGTGTAAGAAATTGCAATGTTCCTAAAACTCCTATTTACTCAAATGTGTGCCTAGATGTCTTGAATAGAAATGCCTTGTTGTTCGAAAGTCCATGATGATGGTTGAAAGTAAAAAGGCGTGCATGAAATACGAAACATGAAATACGAATCACGTAATGTAAAATATGAAATATGAAATACGGTAAATGTGCCAAGAGGAATTTTACAATTGTGACCATTAGTGCCAATGAAATGAAGAGATGTGCAAGAAATATGAAACGGGATGATTGATAGAAAAGGGTGATGTATCACATGAGACGGCCTACCCGATCCGGTCGTGATCAGACGCCATGTCGCACACATGGTGATGACTGTGTTAGAATTGTAATTGAAATTGAGATTTGGCTGATGTATCGCATGAGAGGGCCTAGTCGATCGGGTCGTGATCGGACGACATGCCGCACACATGGCGGTGACTATATTAGAATTGTAATTGAAATTGTGATTTGGTTGATGTCTTGCATGAGACATACTAGCCGATCGGGTCGTAATCGGATGCCATGCCGCACACATGGTGATTACTGTGTTGGAAATCGTAATCAAAATTGTGAATAGTGGTATACCAGTACCAAAGATTTCCCAACTTAAAATTTGGAAATTCTTTTAAAACTTATCTTATCTCTAATTTGTTATTTGGTAAGTGTTTGAGACTTAAACTGATATTATGACTGTCCTTACTTGCATTACTGCTCGTTTCTTTGAGAGAGTGTTTCATCATATATACTAGTACTATTCAACAGTACTAACGTCCCTTTTGCCGGGGGAATTGATCTTTAATGGATATAGGTGGTTCCACAGTAGGCGACACTGATCAGCGATAACACTACACTCTTTTCCCAGCTGATTTGGTGAGCCACACTTCACTCAGGGTCATGTATCTTTTGTTCATTTTATCACCATGTTTTGAGGTATAACCGAAGCGTTGTTACCGACACTATCATTGTACTATTTTGTATCTAATAGAGGCTCCGTAGACATAGCTTGGGTGGTATGTTGGTATGGGGAAAGTCAAATTGGTAATGTTGTAATTGTATCACATGTGTCACATCAAACTATGAAAGAGTACGTATTTTGAAACTTATAAATGATGTAATTACTGATAACGAGTTTGAGTTGTTGTTTACTTGATCCTCCTTATCGCTTAATTAATGAATTGGATTTTATTGTTATTCTTGAATAAGTTTGGGTAGACAGGCTTGCTCGGTTGAGTTATCTCGATCAAGCTCCGGTCGCACACCCTGAGTTTGAGGCGTGACACTTGCTTGTGTGGTTTCTCGGTCTTCTCTGTAGGAGCGCATTATAGTGCGTTAGTATGACGACCCCTATTTGCTTTCCCTTAAGGACACAATGCAGCACGGCGATGCCAAGGAGGTTTCTATTAGAGATGATGGGGTGTTGCGGATGTAGGGACGTATATGTGTGCCCAATGTGGATGGGTTTCATGTGTCTATCCTTGAGAAGGCTCACACTTTTTGGTATTCCATTCATCCAGGTGTCACCAAGATGTATCAGGATTTGAGTCAGTGCTATTGGTGGAGAAGAATGAAAAAATATATAGTAGAGTATGTAGCTCGGTTTTTGAGTTATCAGGAGGTGAAGTACGAGCATCAGAGGTCGGGTGATTTGCTTCAGAGACTTGAGATTCTAGAGTGGAAGTGGGATCGTATTACCATGGATTTCGTTGTTGAGCTCCTATTGACTTTAAAAAAATTTGACACAGTGTGGTTTATTGTGGATAGACTGACCAAGTCTGCACACTTCACTCTTTTTGTGCCTACCTATTCTTAAGAGCATCTGGCTCAGATCTATATCTGTGAGATTGTTCATCTCCGTGGTGTGCCTGTGTACATTATCTCTGATCGAAGCATGCTCTTCACATTGTATTTTTGGAGAGCTCTACAGCGTGAGTTAGGCACACATGTTGAGTTGAGTAGAACATTTGAAACCCCAGACAGACAGGCAGTCCGAGCGCACCATTCTGATCTTGGAGGATATGCTATGTGCCTGTGTTATAGATTTTTGGGGTTCATGGGATTAGTTTCTACTGCTTGCAGAGTTCGCCTACAACAACAACTACCTATCGAGTATTTAGATGACTCCTTAGAAGGCCTTATTATCACAACCCAAATCGGAGGGCCGAGAAGGGTACCATGTGCCTTACTCAACCAAGTACCAATGTCACGTATCTTTCTTATCATACCATCATGGGTAAATAAGACAGAAGGGCCGTCTTGAGATAATCGGAATAAAACGTAAAGGAATACTCTACGTAGGATGATCCAGCATGATATAGAAACTTATACATGTGACATAAGGGCCTATAAGGACGACATGATCATTTGCACACTCAAAACATAGGATGACAAGGCCATACAAGTAACCATATATATGAGATCTGTCTACAAGCCTCTAAGAGTACATAAAAATCATAATGGTCGGGACAGGGCCGCGCCATACCAATCAATACATGCTTAGAGCATACTGACCAAATAGGTAACTCCGGAGCAAGTGGAGTGCACCAACACCTTCCACTGAGCAGATAGCCTACTAGGAGGACTGTCAACTTGTCTATCCAGACTTATATGCATGAAACGCAGCGTCCCCAGGCAAAAGGGACTTCAGTACTAATAATGTACCGAATATGAAAGGCGTGAAAAGAAGTATATAAAAAACACGAAAGAAACATGGAGTAAAGGACTCAATTTATAAGTCTGAATAGCTCAGTAATCATGAAATCTTCATAATGTCATGTATGTGGGTATAAATGTCATATCATACATAGGTATATGCATACATAACACCATTAAGCCTCCGAGGGAATCCCATCATATCATTTTGGCCTCAGTGGGCGAAATCATAAATGTATGCCAACAATTGAAAAACAAATTCTAGTCATTTATGCAGCTGTCAATGGATTCTGTGATCGAATGCCACTAGACAAAATTTCTCAATATGAGAGAGCCATTCCAAATAGATTGATCAGGTGGCGGGTGCATATATAACACTGTAACCTTTTCCCATACCACATATACATATAATATATGTGTATATAACGCCATCCGGTCATTGGTCAATGTACATGTATATGTGAATGCATTGCATAATGAAGTAAGTCAATAAGATCTCTCAGAATGTCATAAGATAAATACGCCTTCATTTAATATCGTGAAATAAGATTTATCAACTTATGTATTTTCTGAGACCCATGAACAGACGATCTAATAACAGGACATATGGGGGAATCAAGAACATAGGCATCCCTATTACTTCTAAGAACAGAGTCATTTGTCAAAGTTGTATGTTTGCTCGTTTCGTTTGTATCATATGGATCATTCCAAACGGAAAGAAGCGATAACCTTAACATGCCTTATCACAGTCTATCCAATCACCACTTTGAAATTGTCTCATCGCACTTTAATCTAAAACAATGATAATAATACTATCGTTAAGCTACGAAAGATGCAACTATCGTACAGCGAACGACAAGCTTATCTATTATTAAAACGGGCAGCATCTCCCTTGTTTTCCTTCATTTTCCCAAGTCCATAAAAACAACAAGATCACATACGACCTTCAACTATATACATTCAGCACCACAACAAACTGAACAGCCCAACAACACAATTCACCCTACACAACCACAAGTGCACAAATGTCACCAACAGAACTACTACTTAACACGACGAGCGGTAAGCTTGGATTGGAACCAAACACCAACTCTTTTTAACATTTCCCTTATAATTAAAACACCTTCAAAGAGTCCAAAATATAAAAACATATATTGGAAAGATATTGCAACCTTATATCCATCATAAAAGTAACATCAAACAACCCAACAACACATCACAACAATATGGACAACTTTGTGTGGTTGTGTTTTCTCCTATTTAAAACATCATCAACATACTAAAAATATTTACCAGCATAAAAACAATGCGAACATTATAACCAAGCCATTCCCCGCGATTTCCAGCCATATGAAGTCACATACACCACTCCAAAATAGTCCAATAAGAGACAACAACTTCTTATACAACTTCAAGTTCTATCTTGTAATTCTTGATCCAAAAAACATAACCAACGCATATATAATCTTAAGGCCAAGAAGTAGAGTGTTAAACATACCTTAAAGAATCAGAAGAAACTCGAACCAAAGCTTTCCTTAGCTTACAAGCACCCTTAATAGCATTACAACACCATAGAGACTCTTTTCTTCACTTAGGCTAACCTTTGAGGATAGGTCTAGGTAAAACCACCTCGGATTAGACTGGGAACCTTGGAGAGCTGTTAGAGAGGTGTTCAGAGAGTTTGGAAAATTGTCTTGGTCCAAAATAGCCAAAAATGAGGCGTCCAACCCCGTTAAAATGTTCAAGGGTCGTCTACCACCTAAGTGGGTCCCATTGGGAACTGCTAGTGCAGTCTCGCGAAAATGCGAATATCTCTATACTCGGATGTCATATTGACAAACAGTTTAATGTGTTAGAAACTAGACTCATAAATATTAAATTATTTAGGTGTAGAATCCCGCAATTCCTTGTATATTGGGATAAGAGCTCCGCTACATTTGACCTAATTTCCAGTACATTTATGAATGTAACTTGTGATGAACTTTGCCAACTTTTGTTCCACAACTCGCTTAGCTTTAAAACACAACACAAGACTATCATATGACTACAATAAATCATAACATAACCTCCTTATCATGTTAATAACCCTAGTCTCACCCCAAAAGTATATGTTATAACATTCCCAACTTGTCGACTTTCGACGAAACTTATTTTCTTCTATTCGTTTAGATTCTAAGCCTTCCAACCCTCTTAGTACTTGATATTCATGATCTTAAATATTTGTAACCTCCAAGGTAACATTATTAAGTTAATTTATGTACTTTCAAATATAATCTCATTTCAGAGCTTACATCAATTGACTTACGATGTACTCTCACGTATGAAAACATGGGGTGTAACATCATTTCCCCCTTTGGAACATTCATCTTCAAATGTTGACTTATGCGCTTATCGGTCTCATAACCTATAGCTCTTACAAATACTTTAATACTGTCCTTTCCATCTATGCAACTGTTTTGCGAATAAATCTGAAGGCTAGGACATTTCCCCCTTTAGGCCTCTTTTTCACACCACGACTTGTGGTGGTAATTCATCCAATCTCGTAACTATTGTTACCTTCTATCATGCTACATATACGACTTTGTCCTTGTATGTGTGACTATGTAACCCTCTAGCCAATCTCTATGGTGCACTTTGTGAATATATATAGAACTATGACAAGCTATCCTTCTAGGCATCTATAGGTGTACTGAAGTCCTTTGCTTGGTACTTTGTCGAACTTAAGACTATTTCTATATCTTGTTTCATAGCCTCAGTTATCTATGCTTGTGGCTTTACTAAATCTTGGTAGGTTATACTATACCATAACACATACTTTAGTTTATTATTACCGAGATCTGCTGCCCAACTCCAGGTTACTCTCTCTCAGCTTATCCTATATGTATAAATCTAAGTCCTTTAATGCTTCCTCATCACTGTTCATCTTAAGAATGATGGACTAATCTCATCTCATACTTTGTAACTTTTATCCATCCATTGTTGATTCAACTTAATGTTGATCCATAATTAATCACTGATAACTTGAAACCTCTTATGTAATACATTGTCACTAGGGTGCAAGTCGTATCGGGGAAATTTGAAGTGATTTGCCTGATCCACGTAGGGACGATACTATACATCAATAACCTTAGTTCTTAGCATGCCAATGAGTTTCATCTTACAGAGGGAGGTTTTCTAATCTTTGCAATTCATGAAATCCCTTTTCTTTAAATCATTACTCAATCAAAGGCATAAATGTCATCCTCTTATCTATAACAATTACTACCTTATTCTACTACCGGGGCAATATGTCATCTTTTCTAATTGCTCCTAGTCTTAAACTCCTCTGATTTCATTCAGGCTATACTGAGCTTTTAATAACTTAAGGAAACCATCAGCTCTCTCATTTTGATGGGCCTAATCCCAAGGCCTTACTTATTCTTGTCACCTTCTTACTCATCTTTTCTAATCCTTACTCCTATCTAGCTAAACCCTTGTTGCTCTACCATGCTTTAGCTTGCGACCTACACTGTCACACACCAAAATCAAGGAGAGCGACCGGCGCTCAACTGAGTGAACCCGACCGAGCATGCCTATTAGATTTCCTTCTACCCAAACTCATTCCTGAATAGAGAGAATATATATATTTTCTTTAATAAAATAATAAGGTGATCATGTCTGCAATGCCAATTTCTTACCATTAGTTACTTTATTTTAAAGTCTCAATTTCACACACAGTTTTCATAATCAGAAGTGAAAATAGTAATTCAAACACAACATAACAAGTTTGACTTCCCAGCACCAATATTGTCACGCCCCGAACCTGGGGGTGAGACCGGCACCCGGTGCCTCACCTATCCTCGCGTACCAACTTGCGACTAAGGGACTCTGAACATATAATATCATACTTTGGCTATGGGCCACATTGCAAGATAATCGCAAATGCTGACTAAACATTAATATAAAGCTGGGCCGACAAGGCCGTCATAACTACTACAGCTGGCAAACCAACAAAATATACCAAAAAGGCCTACAAGCCCAACATACTGCACTAATTGACAGGATATGTTTACAAGCCTCTACTAATGGATATACTGTGATCGGAATAGGGACCCGACCTACTCATAACATATATACATATATACATAAGATGTACATAAATCTCTTGACCCGACAACTCCAAAGGGCATAGAGATTACAAATCAAGTTGAACTCGGGCAACACCTAATGAGGAGGTCTACCCGTCTGTCTGTCAGAACTTGCACGCATGAAACACAACGCCCCCAGAAAAAAGATGTCATTACAAAATAATGTACCGAGTAGGTAAGGCAATATACTGAAAGTTGAAACTGAACTGATAATATAATAACTGAAAGTAACTGGGAGTCAAAGATAATCTGAAGATTTGCTCACCTGCTGATACTGACTTAACTCTCTCTATATAGTAAGTAAAATAGTTTTCTGGCCTTATAAGGCTCGGTATATATAACTGTTCTGCCATAGTAGGCTTGCTCATAGGCGCTCGGCCATACTAGGCTCTGTATCTCGGTCATGCTGGCTCGCTCATAGGCGCTCGTCCACAGTAGGCTCGGTATATAACTTACCATCTGATCAGAGGTTGCCCAATAGGGGACTGCCCATCAATTATAGCTCGATGGTAATAGAAATACTACAATACAGTATATATAGGCTCTCTGTTCTCTTGACTCGAAGAAGACAACACTCAATTAAATATGAAGTCCCGATAAAGAGAATACTATAATTTATGAGACTAGGATAATGTATATAAATTCAGGAGTATGAACTTCTCTTTATGCCTCGTTATCTAACACATGTAATTATGAGATCATGCCAAAATAAAGGAAGGGCTTAGCCTTAACATACCTCAGCCGGTTCTCTGAACCCTTCTAGCACACGACAACTGTGACAAAATTCGTGACGACAAGATCTGAGTAGGGAAATATCCGTATGATATTCTTGAGAAAGATTGCACCATACTCCCTTAGAATCGCAAAATCCCGTTGCTATTACCTTATGAAATCTCGTATGAATTGTTGTCGCAAATTCCGTATGATCATTTTGTTAATTTGATCACAACCTTGTAAGATACCTACTGAAGCAATAAAGTTAGACTCTTTATGGCTTTTTTTGTGAATTCCATATCTTTGTGAGTAATGCTAATCTTGAATTTGAGAAGTCATCTTTCAATCATTTCTTTACAGATTGCCACCTTGCAAAGTTGTTCATGAGTCACTTAATGGATCATGTATGTGCCTGCCACGTTAATGCCTTAATCTTTGTCCAAAGACTTTAATTAATCATCCATTCATTATTAATTAAATTGTTAATTCCCCCATTATCAAATAATTACCCAATTATCCACATAATTAGGAATTATCTCAAATTACTTAAAATACTAGTCACTTTTAACACACTTTGCACACCTTTCTATTATGGTCATATGGTACCTTTTATGACACTAGTCCATAAATATGGGGTATTGTAGCTTGGACCGTATTTTATCTCAAAATGTCAAACTTTGACAAAAATTCATTTTCTTTGATTTGCTTACCCTCTCACCTTCACGAATTTACTCATCACTTGTTTGAAGTAGCATAATGCTTATAATCTCCAAATAATCTCATTCCCGAACTTACGTCAATTAGCTTATGACGAAACTTTAACATACAAAAATGCGGGATGTGACATCTTATTTTCGAGCTTATATCAATTTATTTATGGCGTACTTTCACGTACGAAAACATGGGGTGTAACATCATTACCCTTTTTGGAACATTCGTCCTCGAATGTCGACTGATGTATTTATCATTCTCATAACCCATAACAATTGCGGATACTTTAATACTCTCCTTGCCATTTAGGCAATTGTTCTGTGAATAAATCCAAAGTCCAGAGCAATCCCCGTTTTAGACCTTTTTCTCACACCACGGTCTGTGGTCGAAATTCTTCCAATCTCGTAACTCGTGCTACCTTCTGTCATGCAGCCTGTAAAACCTTTTCCTTCTATGTGTGCTTATGCGACACGTTTCTCCTTTTTCCTCCTGTTTTAAGCCAATCTCTATGCCTCACTTTGTAAGCATATACAGAGCTTGATTAGATGTCCCTCTGGGCATCTATAAGTACACTGAAGTTCTCTGCTCGTTACTTTATTGAACTTGCGACTATTGCTATATCTTGTTTCGTAGCCCCGGTTATCCATCCGTATGACTTTACTGCATCTAGGTAGGTCATACTACACTATAACTTTTACCTCGATTTATCGTTACTCAGGTCTACTACCAAACTCCAAGTTACATTCGTTGCTTACCCCATATGTATAAATCTAAGTCCTTTAACGCTTCTTCATTACTGTTCATCTTAAGACTGATGGCCCAATCTCATCTCATACTTTGTAACTTTTATCTATCCATTATTGATTCACCTTAATGTTTATCTAATATCCACCACTGATAACTTGAAACTTCTTACGTAATACATTGTCATTAGGGCTTACTTCCATAATCGCATTTCATAGCATCCCAATGTGATTCACTTTACGTGGGTATTTTCATCCCGTATAATTAATGAAATCCTTTTTTTCTTTCTCCAAATTATTACTTAATCAAAGGCCCAAACGTCTTCATTTATCTTTCACAATTACACCCTTATTCTACTACTAGGGCAGCATTCCATCTATTTTTAATTCTACTAGTCTTAGACTCCTTTGAGTATATTCGGGCTATACTGAGCTTTCTATAATTCTTGTTCTCATCGGCTTAATCCCGAGGACTTATCCCTTCTCGTCACCTTCTCACTTGCCTATTCTTATCTTTACTCCTGTCTTCCTAAAACCTTATCGCTTTACTATACTTTAGCTTGCAACCTACACATATCTATTTATTTTACTCTCAACTTTCCTTCAACTTGATTTCACCATAAATTTCCTTGTGTTATTCTGGAACATCAAGAGAGACATCACATCATCTCTAACTCTTCTTTAATCTCTTGACCAGGCCTCTCGATACCTAGAAACCATAGGTTGGAAGATATGCCACCAATGACGTCTCTATCATTCGTGGATACTGAATCCCAGCACTTCTAGCCCTCTATCCGAGGTATGGACTATTCACAACCTTCTGCATTTGAGTATCTCTTACGTTGTTCACCTTTACCTTACTACTTTAAAATCTTGCATCGTATCTTCTATCTCTTTCATGACTTCTCTTCCACATGGGTATAATTCACATCCATAACTTGAAGATCTATTATAATACTTGCAACTTTGGTGCATACACAACCCAGTGGGAGCTTCATACTGTCTTCTTATGAGGCTGGTACTTTTTCTAACTGGCTTTATTGTAGAGCCATTATAGGATATGGCTACTGTATTATCTCTCTTGTACCTCTGATATCTAAGAGTAATCCTGTAATATTCTCAATCACGAGGTCTATAATGTTTTTCGGGTCCAATAATCAGATCCCTAATTTACTTTGTTGATGTAACTCTTTAGTTTCCTCCTCCTTCTGATCAACCTTTATGTAGGCTTAAGTTATTTCCCGATCTGTGGCTCATGGTATTAGTTATTACTTTAGCCTTTCGTGGGCGCTATGGAATATCTATGATACAATCTTCTAATAATTCAATCCTTTGTCTATGCCCAGGGCTCAATTTGTTTTTTGTAACTTATACCGAAGTCTTCTACTCTGTATGATTGTCAACATATATGCTGCATGGATAATACTCCAAAATCTTAAGTGTGTTTATAATGTAGCTAATTTTGGATCGTTGATCGGATAATTCCTTTCATTCTATCTCACCTTTCTTTAAATGCAAGCTATTACTTTTCCTGATCTTTTTGCCCTCTTGTTGCATGAATACTTAGCTTATCTTAGTTCCCATGCATACCGGAATTTTCGTGCAACTCATATGATCTTGAATATCACTTTTGATTTTACTTCCCGTTCATTAGCCACGGTAGGTGCCACTTTCTTATGGAGTGCATACAATGTTGTAGTGAGACTGTTTTTACATGACCATTTCTTCTTCACGTTACTATGTTTAGGTTGAAGCCTCCTTCCATATTTCCTCAGCTGGTCTTTCATTGTAGTACTTAGGGAGGACCCTCAAAATCTTGTGAAGCTGTGAGCTTCTTACATTGTATACTCGACAGACCTTTTGATGTCCTTCCTTGCCTATAATTATCCGTAGTTACTTACCTCCACACCCTTATGCTTGTAGGGTTGCTTCTGAATTGATAATTTTACTGTCTTCCCAGTGACATTCTCTTTTATTTCCGTAACAATCATACGGTACCTTTTTAACTTCTCCAACTCCTATATGAAGATATCTCAAATATTACAATGTCATAACTGCGAGGCTGAATTCCCCATTTTGGGGTTCACTATGTTTATCTTGCATTGATTTGCTGATTTGTCTATATCCTCTTGTCTAGCCATAACTAGGCTCTTCCTGAATCAACTACTAATTACTCGTTGGCACATTCCAACATCAATACTCCGACTAATTTTTCTTGGGTTATTCCTTTTGTCTTAACTTACCTCTAGCACTTGCTCCTTATTTATTAAAGACATCCTGGGCTGGAACCCTTACTTCCTCTCCTTAACATAGTGGTTGCATAATGATCTAGAATCGTAGAATATCTTTAGGATTTGAATAAATGCAATCTCATCCTACTTAATACCACATTACTCAATATCCCCCCCCTTTTTGGGAGTACTATGATTTAGTGCTACGATAATCTACGTATAGATGTTTTACCTCTTCATCTTTGGCATTTTTTCACATCATTGATGACCCTTATTCGCCTCGCGGTAATCCTTCTATACCAAGGATAATAAATTTCCTTACTCGCGAGGGTGACACTTAGTATAACTGGCACATACAATCCCTTAGGCTGAACTTTGCTCACATTGCTTGCTTTAGGGAGCATCTTCCTGAATGACCATTCTCTGAATTTCTCATGAATATTATTCTGTTGTAAATTTTGTTATCGCCGGAACAAAATCTGCAATTCTCATGATGTCGACCATTATCAACTCACTCAGTCCCTAATTCATGTTTAGTTTATCTTGTTCACCAGCCCATACTGATTTCTAGTACTCTGGGTCTAACTTTTCTTTCTAGTAGTTGCGTTGGAGTCACAAACTTATTTCATGAAATGAGGATATGACTTTATGGCCCGTATTCTTTTGTTGTCTCAAGGCATGTAACCTCTCGTCTTTTCCTTCACTTGACTATAGACTCTGTAATACTGGCATCTCTTTTTTTATCTACAGCCATCATCCATGTATCACATCTTACTCATAATGCTTCATTAATTCTCTTCTTATTTTCCGCTAACACTTATGTCTATCACCTTATTCTAAAAGCTCGAACAAGACATTCTTTTGCTTTTAGCTCCCCTTGCTCTATCTACTGGCTCTTCGGGTTGCCTAACATTCTTTCTCTACAGGGGACGAGTGCCATACTAAGGTAATATTTATCCTTTCAACGCTTACGATGCCTATCTTTGTAGTACTCATATCTAGCTGTACTATTCTAGCGCCCATCTGGGTGTCTCACAGGGAGATCAATTAGCACATTTGCAATGTTACACCCCATGTTTTCATATGTTGAAGTACGCCATAAGTAAATTGATATAAGCTCGGAAATGAGATGTTACATTCGGTATTTTTGTATGTTAAAGTTTTGTCGTAAGGTAATCGACGTAAGTTCGGGAATGAGATTATTGTGAGATTATAAGTATTATGGTATTTCAAATAAGTGATGATTAAATTCGTGGAGGTGAGAGGATAAGCAAATCGAAGAAAATGAATTTCGTCGAAATTTGACATTTTGGGATAAAATACGGCCCGAGCTAAAATACACAGTATTTATGGACTAGTACCATACAAGGTACCACATGGCCATGATAGTAAGGTGTATAAGGTATGTGAAAAGTGAGTAGTATTTTAAGTAAGTGAAAATAATTCTTAATTATATGGGTAATTGGTTGATTATTGGTTAATGGGAAAACTAACAAGTTAATTAAAATTAGTGGGTAATTAATTAATAAAATAAGCTTAGGATAAGACTTAACCCCCCNCGTGGCAAGCCATCCTAAAATCTCTAATGACTATTCATGAAGATGGAAAGGTGTCATACCTTAAGTGACACTAAGCTTTCTAAGTGGGGCCACCTAGAGTTAAGAATAACATCTCAAAAAAATAAAATCATTCCGTACATCTTAAGAAAGAACTCAGCAAGCCTTCTTACAACAAAGATCAAAATCATTCCCTATAATCTTAAGAAAGAATTCAGCAGACCTTCTTACAACACTTCATAACAAGAACGCTAGCACTTCCTACAATTCAAGTTCCTACATGAAACCAAACAATTCTAGTTACAATTCAAGACACTAACAAACGCTAAACTCCATCCAAAACAAAGCTTCCAACGAAATTCTTGCAACCAAACAATTCCAACGAGAATTGTTAGAACCGTAACAACGTAAACTTTTGCGGTTCTAAAGGAGTAGGGTGCAATATTTTCATAGAATATTATACAGATTTGTCCCTACACTAGGTATGTTAAGGCTATCCCTTCTTTTCTTTTAGCATGATCTATATGACACGAACAAAATGAGCAAATGCACAATTTTCATAAATGATTCTATTTATAGAAATATTAGGGGTGTCTATATTCTAGACTCCCCATGTGAATTATTACTATATCTTATGCTCATGGGTCTCAGAAAAATACGTATTTGATAAAATTTATCCGACAAGCATATTATTGTTATGACATTCCGAGAAAATATTATTAACATATTTCTTATGCATTTCATGCATTTATATATATATACATTGACCCATGACCAGATGGCGTTATATACGTGTGTGTGTGTATATATATATATATATATATATATATATATATGTATGTATGTATGTATATAGGATATGGGAAAAGGTTACGACGTTATATACGCACCTCTACCTGATCAGCTGGTATATGTTGATGAATTGCCCACAGTGGCCGAGATGATATGATGGGATGCCCTCAGAGGCTTGATGATGTTATGAACGCATATAC
>AWOL01S0014841.1:31846-47158 GCA_000715115.1 Nicotiana otophora
ATATTATATGGGTAAAGGTTATGGCATTATATATGCACCACCACCTGATCCGCTGGTATACGTTGATGATTTGCCCACAGTGGCCGAAATGATATGATGGGATGCCATCTGAGGCTTGATGATGCTATGAACGCATATACCTATGCACTGTATGACGTTTATATGCGTATGCATGACATTATAAAAATGAAATGACCCACACAGCTATGCACACGGACATGTCGAGTCTTTTACTCCATGTTTCTCTAATGTCTATTATTTACTGATTTTCATTCCTTACATACTCGATACATTATTTGTACTGATGTCCCTTTTGCCTGGGGATGATGCGTTTCATGCCCGCAGGTCTCGATAGACAGGTCGAGAGTCCTCCAAGTAGGCGATCAGCTCAGCAGAAGATATTGGTGCACTCCATTTGCTCCGGAGTTGCTTGTTTGGTCAGTATGATTTAGATGTGTATGGTTTGGTATGGCGGGGCTATGTCCCGACCTTTATGACAATTATGTACTCTTAGAGGCTTGTAGACATATGTTGTGTATGTGAAAGATTGTACGGCCTGGTCGGCCTATGTTTTGAGTTTAAAATTGATGATGTTGGCCTATTAGGCCCGTATGTCACGTGTATATGATGATGTAATAAGCAATATATATTACGTTGGTACTCGGTTGAGTAAGGTACCGGGTGCACGTCGCGGCCCATCGGTTTGGGTCGTGACAAAAGTGGTATCAGAGCAGTTCCGTCCTAGGGAGTCTACAAGCTATGTCTAGTAAAGTCTTATTTATGAGTGTGTCGTGCACGACACTTATAAGTAGGAGGCTGCAGGGCATTTAGGACTGTCACTCTTTCTTCCTACTCTAGATCGTGTGGTAGAGCTTAGTTGTAAGAACTCAATTTCCTAAACTCTATATTACTTATAGTACGACGATACCTACATCTAGAAAGACGGCTGGTATGAAATATAGCTGTGGAAGATTTGAGTCAGAGGAACTCAATTTTTGCATCATGCTTATGATGGATAAATATGAGGTATTCAACAAATCATGTATATACTAAGATGTGTAAGCTTCTTGATAAGGATCCCTAAGGCAAGAATGCCTATCCATTCTTACGGTAGAAAGGAATAAGGAGGGAGACATAAGTTTCAGCAAATAAAAGAAGCAAGGTGAAGAATGATACGAGGCACCTAGTTAATGAAGATTATCAGTATTACAGTTCCGACAGAAAAATAAAAGCATTATGAGTTAGCCTCAACAGTAACAGAGGTATGTATAATTGGCCACACCCATCTTAGTTATACCCTATTGGGGGCTAACACGTGTAGATTAAGAAAAGGACGGGATATCAGAATCCAATTGGGGTTAGAGTAACCCAAAATGGTGAATTGATTATTTACGTTAGTTGACATTTCGGAAGGATATTGCAAATGTGCTAACAGGTCTCCTTATGAAACACCCAAATGGCGCACTCTAAAATAGCACATCTAGATATGAGTGCTACAAAAATAGGCACTGGAAGCCTGGAAAGGATAAATATTATCTTAGTATGGCTCCCGTCCCTAGTAGAGAGATAATGCTAGGCAACTCGAAGAGCCAGTGGATGGAGCAAAGGGGAGCTAAAAGCAAAAGAATATCTTGTTGAAGTTTTCAGAATAAAGTGATAGACAAAAATGTTAGCAGGAAATAAGAAGAGCACTAATGAAGCATTAAGAGTAAGATATGATACATGAATGAAAACGGTAGATCAAACGATGATAGTATTAAAGAATCTATAGTCAAGTGAAGGAAGAGACGAGAGGTGACAAGCCTTAAGAAAACAAAAGAGTATAGGCCATAAAGTCATAGCCTCACTTCGAGATATAAGTTCATGCCTCCAACGCAAGTACCGGAAGGAAATGTTACACCCCAGAATAGTAGGAATTAGTATGGGCGGGTAAACAAGATAAACCAAACATGAATTAGGAACTGAGTGATTGGATAATAGTCGGCATCATGAGAGTTTCAGATTTTGTTCCGGCGATAATAGAANAAACTCAGATAAGCTAAGTATCCACGCAACAAAGGGACATAAGACCAGGAAAAGCAATTGCTTACGTTTGAAGAAAGCTGAAATGAATAATCAGTCGTAGAAGACTCCGGTATGCGTTAAAAGAAGGAATTGGGTCCAGGTCATAGACAAAGGATGGAATCATTAGAAGATTGTATCATGGTTTTTCATAACGTCCNCGGTACAGAAGGATTACCACAAGGCGAGTAAGGGTTATCGATGATGTGAACGGACACCAAAGATGAAAAGGTAAAACATGTATAGGTAGATTGTCATAGCTCCAATCCCTAGTACTCCCCTAAAGGGGGAATATGGTGTGATGTGGAATTAATTCATAATTAAGTGGTTTTAGTAATTATGGTATGGTAAAGAAAGAATGCGACAAAAATGCAAAAGGGATGAGATTGCACTTATTCAAAGCCTCCAGGTGTGCTACGATACCAAAGCATTATGCAAACATGACGTCAAAGAGAGGAAGTAAGGGTTCCTGCCCGAGATGTCATTGATTAATAAGGAGCCAGTGCGAGAGGTAACTTAAGACAAAGGAAATAACCCAAGAAAGATTATGTGGAATATTGATATGAGGATGGGCCAACGAGTAGTTAGTAGTTGATTCAGGAAGTTCCTAGTTATGGCTAGATAAGAGGATACAGACAAATCAATAGATCATGCAAGATAAACAAAGTGAACCCCAACATGGGGAATTCAGTCTCGCAAATATGAAATCGTGACCATTGAGAAATATTCAGATAGGAGTTGCGGTAGTTATAGGTATCATATGAATGTTATGGAAATAAAAGAGAGTGTCACTGGGAAGATAGTAAAAATATCAGTTCAGAAGCAACACTACAAGCACAAGGGCGTGGATGTAAGAAATATGGATAATTATAGGTGAGTACGAACATCAAGAATTCCATCGGGTATGCTATATAATAAGCTCGCAGCTTTACAAGAGTCAGAAGGTCTTCCCTAAGTACTACAATGAAAGACTAGCTGAGGAAATAAGGAAGAACGCTTCAACCAAAGAACAATGACCTAAAGAGGAAATAGTTTTGTAACAACAGTCCCACTACAAAATTGTATGCACTACAAAAGAAAGTTACACCTATCATGGCTAATGAGCGGGGAGTAAAATCAAAAGTAATATTCGAGACCATATGAGTTGCACAAAATATTTTAGCATGCGTGAAAACTCAGATAAGCTAAGTATCCACGCAACAAAGGGACATAAGACCAGGAAAAGCAATTGCTTACGTTTGAAGAAAGCTGAAATGAATAATCAGTCGTAGAAGACTCCGGTATGCGTTAAAAGAAGGAATTGGGTCCAGGTCATAGACAAAGGATGGAATCATTAGAAGATTGTATCATGGTTTTTCATAACGTCCATGAAAGGCTAAAGTAATAACTAAATGCCATGAGCCACAGATCGGAAGATAGCTTAAGCCTACATAAAGGCTAATTAGAAGGAAGAGGAAACTAAAGAGTTACATCAACTAAGTAAATTAGGAGTCTGCTTATTGGACCCAGAAAGTTATAGACATGATGATTGAGAACATTGTAGAATCGCTCTTAATATCAGAGGTACAAGAGAGATAGTGCAGTAGCCATATTCTATAATGGCTCTTCGATAAAGCCAGTTAAAAGTGTCCCAACCTCATAACAAGTTAGTATGAAGCTCTCACGAGATTGTGTAAAGAGGTGCATGTATTATAATAGAAGTTCAAGACGTGGATGTGAATTATACCTATGTGGAGGGGAGGTCATTAAAGAGATATAAAATGTAATGTGAGGCTTTAAGGTAAGTAAGGTAAAGGTGAACAACATACGAAATACTCAAAAGCAAAAGGTTCAGAATAGTCCATACTTCGGATAGAAGGCTAGAAGTGCGGAGATTCAATATCCAGGAATGATAGCGGCAGCGTCAGTGGCATATCTTCCAGCCTATGATTTCTAGGTACCGAGAGATCTAGCCAAGAGAGTAAAGAAGAATTAGAGATGACGTGATGTCTCTCTTGATGTTCTAAAATGACATAAGGGAATCTATGGTGCAAACAAGTTGAAGGACTGTTGTGAATAGTATAAATAGATACGTAGAGGTCTCAAGCTAAAGTATAGTAAAGCAACGAGGTTTTATGACAGGAGTAAGGATGAGAAAGGGCGAGTAAGAAGGTGACGAGAATGGATAAGTCCTCGAGATCAAGCCCATGAAAACAAGAGAGCTAAAGTCTCAAACTATATCAAAACATCAAGCTTCACGTAAATTCCCATATTTTAAGATTGGTGATTCTTAGCACCGATATACCATTGTTCACAATAACATTATTCACAATACCAATACCACCGTACTCATAGCACAGAGTCCGATCATGACTCGATCAGCTAGGCTATCTCTTTAGAGACATCAACCACAATCACTCTCAATATCAATACCCCTGTACCTTTAACACAGAGTCTGATCACGACCCAATCGGCTAGGCTATCTCATTAGAGACATCAACCACAACCACAAATTCAATTATAAATTCCAGCACAATCACCACCATGTGTGCGGCATGGTGTCCGGTCATGACCCGATCGGCTAGGATGTCTTATTCGAGACATCAACCTTTTTATATCAATCATCACATTTCATACTTCTTTCACATCTTTTCATTTCATTGACACTAGTGGCCACAATTATAAAATCATTCTTGGCACGTTGGCCGTATTTAGTATTTCATGCTCACCTTTTAACTTTCAAACATCCACATCATCATCACCAACAACGACAATTCAATTCAAGGTGTGTAGTACACATGTGAGCAATTAAGAGTCTAAGGCACATAGAGATATTTCACAAAATATGGCATAATGGCCTTTGTTTGAACATGACTTGAAGTCGAAACATTATTAATGCACAGCCCATACTTGAACACATCCTCAATTGATAACATAATATGAATAAAGTATTTAGGGTACTTATTGAACATATATCTTTCAACACAAACTTACTCGGAATAGCCAATTTTATAATGAACCAATCGGGTCTTACATAAATTACATGAATATCGTGGGATTCAATTTTAAGAGAAGAGTTTAGCCCACATACCTCAATGGAGATTCCTTAAACTCCAAAATGTTTTGGAATTCTTAGCACTTCAATCTATTTTAGAAATATAACAAATTGAACAAAAATTAGGAAGATGATCATGGTTCTAGCTCATTTGAGAATCTTATCAAACAGTAGGTGTGCATAAGGTTTCAAGGTCCATCCCACAACCCATTCTTTACCATTCTTAGCTCAACAATCTTCTTACACCCTTTGATAACACATGCATGGAATATGAACAACTCTCATGCCCAAAACTTATCTTACTAATTACCCAATTCTAGACAAAATATAAATTGAGGATTAGAGTGTAGAATCTTACCTTTAGGACAAAGACCTTGTGGGTTATCCTTGTTAATCTTCCAAGATTTGAGCAAAGGTTGATGAAAATTGGCCTAGGCTTTCCTCTCTCTCTAAAACACTCTTACTTCTCTCCAAACCATCAGATTATTTTCACAAGAATGATCCTTTTCATGTATTTAATGAAGTAGGGTCGGGTTATAAAAATCCAAAAATGAAGCTTCGGAATAAGGTCATCGATATGCGGTCCGCATATCGGCCGCATAACTAGTGTCCAAAACTGGCAAAAATTTGCCTTGGTCTGAGGTTACTCTACATCCCGCAGACATGTAATGCAGTCGCATAATGAATAGTAAAGAAGTTCTGCGGTCGCATAGTCGACCGTAGAATGGCATCCAAAATCGGCCCCCACTTGCCTCACGCTATGGCCATTGTGCGGTCCGTAGACGGATTCTGCGGTCGCCTAATGGACCGCAGAAATGCATTTCTCTACCAAAATATTTTTCCTTTACTTTCCAGTACATTGTTCAACCCAAAAAGTGCGAGCATGTAAGACTATTTCGGCACCACAAAACCTTAAATTCATTTGCAAAATTTTACGGGGCTTTACATACACATATCTATTCATACTACGTGCAACCTTCCTTTAACTTGCTAGCACCATATACTTCCTTTTGTGCCTTCTAAAATGTCTTTAAATGTAATCAATTACTTTTCCTGGTCGTTCTGCCACTTGCTGCATGGATACATAGCTTATCTCAGTGCCCGCTAATTATGGAATTCTCTCTAACTCATATGATTTCAAATATCACTTTTGACTTCAGTTCATTAGTCATGATAGGTTCCACTTTCTTATGGAGTTCATCCAATGTTGTAGTGAGACTGTTGTTACAAAACCATTTCCTCTTCAAGTTACTATGCTTAGGTTGAAGCTTTCTTCCTTATTTCCTCATCTAGTCTTTCCTTGTAGTACTTAGGGGAGACTCTCCGAGTCTTGTAAAGTTGCGAGCTTATTACATCATATACCGAAGGGGAGGTGCCTTGGTGTATGTTTTTTGCTGATGATATAGTTCTGATTGATGAGATGATAGGCGACATTAACGAGAGGTTGGAGGTTTGGAGACAAACCTCCGAGTCTAATGGTTTGAATTTGAGTAGGTCGAAGACTGAATATCTGAATTGAAAGTTTATCGAAGTGACATGAGAAGAAGACTTGGACATGAGGCTTGACTCACAAGTCATCTCCAAGAGGGGTAGTTTCAAATACCTTGGGTCAATTATCCAGGGGGTGGAGAGCTAGATGAGGATGTCATGTATCGTATAGGGTTGGGGAGGATGAAATGAAGATTATCATCTATAGTACTGTGTGACAAGAATATGCCGCTGAAACTTATGGGCAAGTTCATTAGAGAGGTGGCTAGACTGGCCATGTATTATAGGGTAGAGTGTTGGCCAGTCAATAATTCCCATATCCAGAAGATGAAAGTAGCAGAGAAGAGGAAGTCCAGATGGATGTGTGGGCACACTAGGTTGGATAAGATTAGGAATGAAGATATTCAGGAGAAGTTGGTCATGGCTTCCATAGATGACAAGATGCGGGAATCGAGGATTAGATGGTTCAGGCACAAGTGGATGCAAAGCCAAGATGATCCGGTCAGGAGGTTTGAGCGGTTGGCTTTGGCGGTTATGAGAAGAGGTAAAGGGAGGCCTAAGAAGTATTCGGGTGAAGTGATCAGGCAGGACATGACTCGACTTCAAATTTTCGAGGACATGGCTCTTTATAGGAAGGCGTAGAGGTCAAGCATTAGGGTTGAAGGTTAGGAAGGAGTCGAGCAATTTTCTCTTTCGTTCTGAATGGGGGATTACTCTCTTAGGGTATTGTCTTGGACTATTAGTGGTGTATGTTATCTCCGCACTATTTTTCCATTTTTTCACTGTACTGTGACGTTATTACTGGTTGTTGTTATTAGTTGTCCATCTTTTTTCTTTTTTCTATGATGCTTATATTATTTTCCTGATTTTTGTTGCTTTCACAGACTCTGTTGTCTATTTTCGTCATCTTGAGTTGAGTGTCTCCTAGAAATAGCCTCTCTACCCCTTTGGTGTAGGGGTAAGGTCTAAGTACATTCTAACCTCCCATATTCCATCGTTGGGATTTTACTGGGTTGTTGTTGTTGACAATATTTCCCAAAAACTCTCTTCAAATTCCATGGATTAGATATTAAATCTCCTAAACAATCATGTTATGTAATAAAAAAGGATCAAAATCACTTACCCAACACTTTGTATGAAAATGACTCTTCCAAATCGCCTTCCACCGAGTTTAGGACTCAAAAATGTGCTGAATGAAGCTAAGTCCCGAAATACAATACATATAATCAGCTGCAAATGTCGCATTTGCGACAAAAGATTCGCAAATGCGACACATGCATCGCAAATGCAAAGCCTACCCCAACCGTGAGCCTATCGCAAATGCGAAAACTGGTCTACAATTGCGAATCTAGCAGGCTCGCATGTGCGAGAAAGCAATCGCAAAAGTGGCCTGCTCTAGTCCCAGCTCCCCATTACAAATGCGATCAGGGGTTCGCATATGCGAACCCAGAACCCATAGAAAATGCGATATTAGTTTCGAAATTGCAAAAGTTTGTCCCCTAGTGGAAGATCGCAAAAGTGAGCAGGATCTCATAAATGCGGTGATTGCAAATACGACCATTTCCTCGCAAATGCGAGAACATAACACCTGCAAAAATCACAACCTCTATCAAGCTCTCCGGGACGCGTCCAAAACGCACCCGAGCACTCAGGGCTCCACTCCAACCATTTGCACAAGTACATAATCATCATACGAACTCACTTGTGCGATCCAAATACCAAAATAACTTCCAAAATCAAGAATCAGACACCAGAACACACGAAAATTACAATGCAACTTAAGAATTGCAAAAAGACAACATACGTCTAATTCCTATTAAACAAACTCAGAATGACACCAAAATTTGCAGACATGTTCCAAATGAAACAATGGAGTCGTACAAAGTCACAAAATCAAAATCCGATCCCGATACACATAAAGTCAAACCATGGAACCTTAGGAAAATTTTAAACCTTCAAATTGTCAACTTTTGCCAAAAGTACCAAATCAGCCTAGAAACATCCGAATCCAATCCCGGGCATATGCCTAAGTCCAAAATTACCATATGGCCCTATTAGTGTAATACAAACTATGTCCAGAGATCAAATACACAAAATTCAAGATTGGTCAACTCTTCCAACTTAAAGCTTTCTAGTTGAGAATCTTTCTTCCAAATCAATCACGAACCGCTGAGGAACCAAAACAAACGATACACACAAGTCATAATACACCATACATTTCTACACATGACCTCAAACTACCTAACTGAAAATAAATTCTCATAACAACTTGTCGGGTCAATACATTCTCCCCTACTTAAACATGTATTGATCCTCGAATATGCGAAGAATCGTCCTAAAGCCATCACGTCACTGTATAAACTCACCATGCCTATACCCGTGGGTGATCTCACTTCATCCCAGTCTATATAAGTCTGACAACACAATCTAACTGATGACCATTACCTTAACATTAGCTCACAACCTTAGAACCCAATCTCCAACTTCCTAAATTAATTATGAGACACGATTCGCGCATCTATATGTTGTATAAGTCAGTATTAAGCTGCATCAATCCGTAACCATATCCCAAGTGTATTCAAATGAAATTCCACATAACTTAGATACACATAGCCATAGCTTCCGACCTTAATAGTCATTCAAATAGCAAATACTGTACCGGTATCTAAATCATATCAATAAAAACCTTGTTCCAAATCTTCGAACACAACCAATGATGAAAGAAACAAACAGAAACTCATAACCCTCCATCATATCAACCAGTCACGGAGCTCTCTTGCCCGACGAGAACCAAAGCCAAAATCTAGGCTGACTAAAGACACTATAGTTCCAAACATAGCTTAATCAAATCTGATGGCACTCAATTCAGGACCAATAACTTCACCATATCCAATACAAGCTGCTCTACCAATATTCCACACAAATCCTACCTACAGCCGCATACCATGCAATAAGTGCACCAAACAAGTGACTAATTAGATGTACCCAATAATTGAAGAGAATCAAATGAGAGAACCGCCCCGCAAGCTCAACAGATACCACCATGAAGCGCAACGCTATGAATCCATCACACAAAGGAGAAACAAACACAAGAATTAAGCCCAATGGATTATATCCCAACATTACTCTGATATGATGCGTGACCCAATCGAATCACCTGTACACATAGGATATGTCGAGCCGTGATGCTCACTATCAACAACCATATACATATCAATAACATACATGCAAAGTGCATGACCATAACCATGGAAAAATGGATAGCTTAATATACCACAAATAGAAAGACCACAACCAAGGCGCTATCAACCATTCAACACCCCGAATATCATCTCGCTCCAATTTTTCCATAAAGCCCCTAACATAATCGCATCAGGTAAAATTAATCAACAGATCACAACCCATCATATAATATGAGAGTAACACATGGAACATATCAGAACACGAACAAGATTCACTCCAACTAATAACACGTCTCTCCACAATAACTGTGTTGGGTAAATAATTCCGACCTGATGCAGAATATACATTCTCATTAGGCCCACCAATGTCCTCCAAATCATTTCTGATCCTCCCAATATAGGTAGATAACCTCTGAAATTTGCACAATAATCGATCTATAACACATGCCTTTGAGAATCCTTTTCGTCTTCAAATCCCTAAAATACCATAATCTCCCGATTCCAACTACATTATTCAAATTACTGACATATTCATCATACACAATCGTTTCACGAGAAATGCTTTTATAATTCCTTATTTCCACATAGATAAATTTGAATATTAGTATTCAACCAATCGAGCCATTAGCATAATACATGTCAGGTATCTGCAAGTCAAAGCACAATGTGACTTTTGGAGTGCGCACCCTTCTTAGGTGGTACCAGATAATGCTAGCATTCTTCTAAACATGTGAAACTGTTCCTTATGGCGCTGACATACATCCAGCCCAAGTCGTCCTCGACACTATCAAGAAGTATTTAAAACCTGTCCACACATAACTAAGCAATCAGAACTGAATTTTCCCAACTTAACCAAGTCATGCAAGCCGTCAAACCCAAGTGTATTGGCACAAAACACCGGTAAAGCATCACCACACCAAACTAACCAATTACCTTTATTACTTTGCGAACCCTACATTACCAAGTAGACTAATTGCTTCGGATCCACCTCAACTTGCCTTCAAGTTAATAATTCTCCTTGCTGATACACTATGATCCTAAACCAAAGATCACCGCAAGAGATCCTAGCACAAACCACGCCATCCAAAAGCCCATAAACCATTGTATTTGTAAGGCCCAGCAAAATTTTACCTAAAACCCGAGGTTTCGTGGTGCTGCGGTAGGCGTATGTGTTAATGATGGCCGTGATAGTGTTAATGATGGCCGTGATACGTACTTATTGGGTTGAACGCTATGCTGGGGAGTTCAAGGAAAATGCTTTGCAGAAAAAGGCATTTTTGCGGCCCACTATGCGGCTGTAGAATCACTCTGCAGGCCGCAAAATGGCCGCAGAGTGAGGCAGTCAACTGGGCAATTATTCGATATCATTTCGCAGCTAATTATGCGACCCAAAAACGATTTCGTGGGCCGTACATGGATCGCAGAACCAGCATGGATATGTTTTGGAGGGAAGTTCTACGGCGCATTACACGACCATAGAATGGGTCTGCGGGCCGCAAACCCAGGCAGTGCTGCCCAGTTTCTGAGGGATATTTCACGGACCGCAGAGGCATTATGCGGTTGCATATGCGACCGCAAACCTGTGTCGGGGCTCCTATTTTTTTAATTTTTGAACCCGACCTCATTATAATAAAACACCCTTGGGTATCATTTTAAAGGGGAAAAACATATATTTCTAGAGAGAGGGAGTGTCATAAAATGATAAAAGGAGTTCCTAAGCTTCATCCACCAATTCTTACTCAAATATTTGAAGATTAATAAGGAAATCACACTAGGTTTTCATCTTAGAGGTAAGCTTTTATACCCTAACCCTTAATTTCGAAATTTAACTAGAAATGGGCAATTAGTAAGATAATTCATGGGTATGGGAGTTTTTTATTTTGCATGTATGTATTATCAAGGGATGTAGGGAGATTGTTGACCTAATAATGGCAAAGCATGGGTTGTGGGAATATGGACAACAACAACGACAACAACAACCCAATGAGATCCCACAAATGGGGTCTGGGGAGGGTAGTGTGTACGCAGACCTTACCCCTACTCCGGAGGAGTAGAGAGGCTATTTCCGGTAGACCTTCAGCACAAGAAGGAAAGAGACAGTGTGGGAATATGGATTCCTTCATAAAAGTACCTTGAAACCTTAATATGCACCTAGTGTTTGATAACATGCTCGAATGAGCTAGAACCATGATCATCTTCCTAATTTTGGTTCAATATGTTACATTTCTAAAATAGATTGAAGTTGCTAAGAATTGCAGAACATTTTAGAGTCTTAAGAAGCTCAAGTGAGGTATGTTGGCTAAACTCTTCTCTTAAAATTGAACCCCACAATATCCATGTAAGTCCCGAGTTGTTTATTGTGAATCGATTACCCGAATAAGCTGGTGTCAAAAGATATCCGTGATCAATATGTAATTCAATGATGTTGTTATGTTGTACTGCTATTTGAGAATGTGGTCAAAGTATGGGTTGTATATCTAAATGCCTTGACTTCAAGTTGTATTTCAAGTGAAAGCTAATGCAAATTGTGTAAGAAATCGTAATGCACCTAAAACTCATATTTGCTCAGGGTGCACCAGTTCCTACACCTGACGAGGGTGCAACAAATCCTCCACTTGATATTCTGGTTCCACCTCCATCCCCAGCTTCTGGTCCCGGTATTTCTGATCGGGATCTTAGGTGAGCCATACTGATGTTGGCTCATATAAAGGCTTCCCAGGCCTATATGTTGAATGTTGCCCCCACTTCTTCTAGTCAACAAGGGGACTCTATTGGTTCCAGAGTTAACATGTTTCTTCACTTAGATCCTCCAGTGATCACGGGTACTGATCCTAAGGAGTATCCCCAGGATTGCATCGATGAGATGCACAAGACCCTCAGGGTTATACATGCTACTAAGGCAGAGGGAGTGGAGTTGGCCTCCTACCGCCTGAAGAGGGTGGTCTATTGTTGGTTTGAGATGTGGGAGGACTCCTGTGAGGAGGGGAGCCCTTCGACGAGGTGGAGTGAGTATACCGATGCTTTCATGGATCAGGTTTTGCCTGCCGAGACTAAGGCAGCCCATGCTGCAGAGTTTGAGAACCTAAAACATGGTAGCAAGAGTGTGTGGGAGTACAATCTGCAGTTTGCGCGCATGTCCAAGTATGCTATTCACATGTTGCCCACTATGGAGGCTAGATTGTGTCGGTTTGTATAGGGTCTTAGCACTTTCGTTATCAATGAGGCCTCTACATCTGCCTTGAATTCTAAAATAAACTATGGGAAGATGGTAGCAGTTTCTCAAGCTAGAGAGAACCGTAAGTTGAAGAACAGAATTGAGCGAGAGGGTATCAGTAAGGCCAGGTCCGTGGGTAACTTTGGGAATTCATTTAGTGGCGGTAGGTCAACATTGAGGGGAGGGTCATCAGGGTCATTCCAGTCGTTTGCTCAGTCTTCAGCCAGTACACTTAGTGCTTGATAAAATGCTCAAATGAGCTATAACCATGATCATCTTCCTAATTTTGGTTCAATTTTCTACTTTTCTAAAATAGATTGAAGTTGCTAAGATTTACGGAACATTTAGAGTTAATGAAGCTCAAGTAAGGTATGTTGGCTAAACTATTCTCTTAAAATTTAACCTCACAATATCCATGTAAGTCCCGAGTTGCTTATTGTGAATCGATTACCCAGATAAGCTGGTGTCAAAAGACACTCGTGATCAATATGTAATTCAAATGCACTTGTTATGTTGTACTACTATTTGAGAATGTGTTCAAAGTAGGGCTTTCATATCTAAATGCCTTGAACTCAAGTTGTGTTTTATAGGAAAGCTAATGAAAGCTTGTGTAAGAGATCGTAATGTGACTAAAACTCCTATTTGCTCAAATGTGTGGTTTGATGTCTTGAATAGAAATGCCTAGTTGTTGGAAAGTCCATGATAATGGTTGAAATAAAAAGGCGTGCATGAAATACGAAACATGAAATACGAATCACGTAATGCGAAATATGAAATATAAAACGCGGCAAATGTGCCAAGAGAAATAATACAATTGTGACCATTAGTGCTAATGCAATGAAGAGATGTGCATGAAATATGAAACTGGATGATTGTTAGAAAAGGGTGATGTCTCGCATGAGACGGCCTACCCGATCAGGTCATGATCGGATGCCATGCCGCACACATGGTGGTGACTATGTTAGAATTTTAATTGAAATTATGATTTGGTTGATGTATCACATGAGACGGCCTAGCCGATCGGTCTTGATCGGACGTCATGCTGCACATATGGTGGTGACTGTGTTAGAATTGTAATTGAAATTATGATTTGGTTAATGTCTCGCATGAGACGTCCTAGCCGATCAAGTCATGATCGGATGCCATGCCGCACACATAGTGGTGACTGTGTTGGAAATCGTAATGGAAATTGTTAATAGTGGTATACCGATACAAAAGATTTCCCAACTTAAAATTTTGAAATTTATTTAAAACTTATCTTATCTCTAACTTTATATTTGGTAATTGTTTGAGGCTTTAACTGATATTATGACTATCCTTGCTTGCATTACTGCTCGTTTATTTGAGAGAGTGTTTAGTCATATATACTAGTACTATTCAATAGTACTAACGTCCCTTTTGCTGGGGGCGCTACAACTTTAATGGATGCAGGTAGTTCCACAGCAGGCAACATTGATCAGCGATAGCACTACACTCTTTTCCCAGCTAATTTGGTGAGCCCCACTTTACTCGGGGTCATGTATCTTTTGTTCATTTTATCACCATGTTTTGAGGTATATCCGGAGCCTTGTTGTTGGCACTATCATTGTACTCTTTTGTATCTAATAGAGGCTCCGTAGACATAGCGTGGATGGTATGTTGGTATGTGGAAAGTCAAATTGGTAATATTGTAATTGTATCACACGTTCCACATCACACTATGAAAGAGTATGTTTTTTGAAACTTATAAATAATATAACTACTGATAACGAGTTTGAGTTGTTGTTTAATTGATCCGCCTCACCGCTTACTTAATTAATTGGATTTTACTGTTATTCTTGAATAAGTTCGGGTAGAAGGTAATGTAGAGGCTTGCTCGGTCGGGTTATCTCGGTTGAGCGTCGGTCGCGCACCCTGAGTTTGGGGCATGACACTTTCTTGCGTTGTTTCTCGGTCTTCTCTATATGAGCGCGTTAGAGCACGTCAGTATGATGACCCCTATTTGCTTGCCCTTAAGGACACAATGCAGCACGGCGCTGCCAAGGAGGTTTTTATTAGAGATGATGGGGTGTTGCGGATGTAGGGTCGGATATTTGTGCCCAATATGGATGGGTTTCATGAGTCTATCCTTGAGGGGACTTACACTTCACGGTATTCCATTCATCCAGGTGTCACCAAGATGTATCAGGATTTGAGTCAGCACTATTGGTGGAGAAGAATTAAGAACGATATAGTAGAGTATGTGGCTCGGTGTTTGAGCTGTCAGTAGGTGAAGTACGAGCATCAGAGGTCGGGCGATTTGCTTCAGAGACTTGAGATTCCATAGCGGAAGTGGGATCGTATTACCATGGATT
>AWOL01S0014847.1:0-10672 GCA_000715115.1 Nicotiana otophora
AAGACTCTACTAGACACGGCTTGTAGATTCCCTAGGACAGAACTGCTCTGATACCACTTTTGTCATGACCCAAACCGACGAGCCGTGATGGGCACCTGGTACCTTACGCAACCGAGTACCAACGTAACGTATCTTTCTTATTACATCATCATATACACGAGACATACGGGCTTAATAGGCCAACATCATCATTTATAAACTCAAAACATAGGCCGACAAGGCCGTACAATCTTTCACCTACACGACATATGTCTATAAGGCTCTAAGTGTACATAAATGTCATAAAAGTCAGGACATGGCCCCGCCATACGAATTAGTACATGTCCTAATCATACTGACCACATAAGAAACTCCAGAACAAATGGAGTGCGCCAACATCTTCCGCTGAGTTGATCGCCTACTTGGATGACTCTCAACCTGTCTATCGAGACCTGCAGGCATGAAACGCAGCGTCCCCAGGCAAAAGGGACGTCAGTACAAATAATGTATCGAGTATGTAAGGAATGAAATTCAATAAATAATATACATGAGAGAAACATGGAGTTAAAGACTCGACATGTACGTCTGCATAGCTCTGTGAATCATTTCATTTTTATAATATCATGCATATGCGTATAAAATGTCATTCCATGCATTGGTATATGCGTTCATAACATCATCAAGCCTCTAAGGGCATCCCATCATATAATTTCGGCCACTGTGGGCAAATCATCAACGTATACCAGCTGATCAGGTGGTGGTGCGTATATAACGCCATAACCTTTCCCATGTCCTATATACATATACATACATATATATACGCGCATATAACGCCATCTGGTCATGGGTCGATGTGCATGTATAAATGCATATGAAATACATTAATAAAATCTCTCGGTACGTCATAAGACCATTATGCCTGTTATTAATATCACGAAATAAACTTTACCAACTTACGTATTTTTGAGACCCATGAACAGATGATAAAATAATATGACACATGGGGAATCAAGAACATAAGCATCACGAGTATTTCTATGAATAGGTTTATTTATGGAATTTGTGCATTTGCTTGTTTCGTTCGTGTCGTATAGATCATGCCAAAAAGAAATAAGGGATGGCCTAAAAATAACTGCAGTAGGGAAAAATTCGTGTTATATGTTTTTTGAGAATGATTGCACCGTACTCCCTTAGAATCGCAAAATCTCACGCTATATAGCAAAAATGGTCTCTGTATGAAATGTTTTGAAGCAATATGTTGCTAATATTTCTAATCAGTTTCATATGAACTTAAGTAACTTACATTACTATCAAGTATCATCTTGGAGGAAACCTATAACACTGAACCTTTTCATTAATTTCAGAGACACCAAAACGAATTGAAAATTGGTTTTAAGTCTTTTTGGAATGAAATGTTGTTTTGTATCCCAATTCCTAGAAATGAATTGTCTTGCCATTATCACTTAGGTTGCCACCATTCCATTTCATTGTAAGAATCATGAATATGGACAAGGCCTTACTGCCACGTGGGGGTGGGGGTGGGGGATTTGGATCTTATCCTATAATCAATTAATTAATTAGGTAATATCCCGCTACCCGGTAATTAACTAATTACCCGCATAATTAAGAATTATCTCAAATTACTTAAAATTGTACTTATTCTTAATACACTTTATACACCTTACTATCATGGCCATGTGGTACCTTGTATGGTACTAGTCCATAAATACCGGGTATTTTAGCTCGGGCCGTATTTTATCCGAGAATGACAAATTTTGATGAAACTCGTTTGAAATAGCATAATACTTGTAACCTCAAAATAATCTCATTCCCGAGCATGCATCAATTTACTTATGGCGTACTTTCACGTACGAAAACATGGGGTGTAACAAGAATTCACTTACCTTGTGGTTCTTGATGAATATAATATCAAAATAGCTCTCAAAACCGGCCAACCCAACTTAAAATGAAAGAAAATGAGCGAAATCATGTATTAAAATTAAATCTGCCCAGGCCCAATCTTCTTCGCGATCGCAAAAAATGCTTCATGATCGTGAAGGACAACTTCTCCTAGATACCTAGGTACCCTTCGTGTTCTCGACCTTATGGTCACATTCGTGATGCCCAGCTGACCCTGCCCTTCGCGTTCGCATTCAAACAGTAGCGTACGTGAAAGCCTTATGCCTCTCAGCCCATTTCACTCCCAGCATCCTTTACGTTCGCGTTCTCGAAGGAGGACGAGGTCCTTCTACGAATTCATGTTAGCCACTTTGCGTTCGCGAAAAGTAAAAGTCAAGGCCCCTCATCATCCCACTTTGCAATCGCGGGACAACCCTCGCGATCATGAAACACACCAGCACACCAGCAATTTCACCCAAGTTCGAACATGCTCTGTGTGGTCCAAAACACACCCGAGCCACCCAGGACCCCGTCCAAATGCATTTACAACACCAGAATCAAGAATCGCACCTCAAAACCTCATTTATCAACTTCTAAGCTTCAAACTCCATTCAACCAACTCCGAACGCGTCGAACCATACTTAGACAACTTGGAATGACACAAAATTTATGAACAACTCATAAATCACAATACGAAACTATTCTAAGGCCCGGAATCCCAAACAGACATCTATAACACAAAAATCCACTTCAAGTCAAACTTAGTAAATTCGAAAACCTTCGCAACGCCAACTTTCAGCGAAACGCACTGAAACGCTTCCGGCCCACCCGAAACACAATCCGAACATACTCCCAAGTACAAAATCTTCATAAAACTGAATTGGAACCTTCAAATCCCGACTCCGAGGACATTTACTAAAATTGTTGACTTAAGTCAAACTTGGTCACCGTAGGCCATTACTATGGAACTAAGTGTTCCGAATTCAACCTGAAGCCTTCCTAAACCAAACCAACCATACCCGCAACTCATACAACAGTAAAATCACAAATAGGAAGTCTTAAATAGGGAACGTGGTTCTATAAAGCAAAATGATTGCGTCGTCATATTCTTCACCACTTAAACAAACGTTCATCCTCGAACGGGCCTAGAATCATGCCTGGATTGATGAATAAGTGTGGATATCTGCTCTTTATGTCCTCCTCGGCCTCCTAAGTCGCTTCCTCAATTAGTTGACCCCTCCATTGGACCCTTACCGCAGAAATCTGCTTAGACCTCAACCGACAAACATGCCTGTCAACAATGGCAACAGGCTCCTCCTCATAACCCAAACTCTCATCTACCTGAACCGTGCAATAATCTAACACATGCGACCTATCGGCATGGTACTTCCGGAACATAGACACATGGAAAACCAAATAAACTCCTGATAGACTGAGAGGCAAAGCAAGATCATAAGCAACCTCCCCAACTTGCCTCGACACCTCAAATGTGCCAACAAACCTAGAAATCAGCTTGCCCTTCTTTCCAAACCTCATGATACCCTTCATCAGCGAGACCTTCAAGAGAACTTTCTTACCCACCATAAATGATAAACCATGTGCTTTCTGATCTACATAACTCTTATGTATTGGAGTGTGCTATGCGAAGTCACTCTTGAATCAACTTTACCTTGTGCAAGGCATCATTCAATAAATCAGTGACATATGACCTATCCTCACCGGGCTCAAACCACCCAAAGGAGAAACGGTATTGCCGACCATACAAAGCCTCAAATGAAGGCATCATGTTGCTAGACTGATAACTGTTGTTATAAGAAAACTCAGCCAAATGCAAGAGTCGATCCCACTGGCATCGGGTACATATGCTCTAAGCCATCTTATAGCATATGCTCTAAGCATATCCTCTAGAATATGAACTGTTTGCTTCAGCTGCCCATTTGTTTGCGGATGAAAAGTTGTGTTGGGCGGTGTGATAGCTGGTGCGGAAATCATGGGCCGTTGCACCTGCTGCACTACCTTGCATCATAGCTTGGGACAAAACCTCTTCACGTGGCCCAACTCCCCACACTTAAAACAACTCCTCAGAGTAAAGAACTGCTGACCCAAAGTCTTACCCTGATGGCTTGAATACCCACAGGAGGAACCCATGATAGCTGGTAAACGGTAAGTACTCCCTAGAATAGCACTAAAGTAGGGTCATGCTAGAGCACTCCGAGCAGGTTGTAGTGCTAGATGCGTGGGCCTGCTAGACTGGCCCATCATGAACTAACCTTTTCCCCCAAATGGGGCTTCACTTAATCCACTAAAATGTCGAGGTTGCGTATCCCTGGATGTAAACTCTCCGTTGGGGTTACAGATACACTCGATCCATAGAAACCTGTAATAAACCTCACGGGCCATAGAAACCTGAATCTCAGGGTGCATACCATTAATAAACCTCTGTAGCCTCTGTATATCCCACAATAGTTGCATGGCAAAACAAGTCAATAAATCTCTCATCGTAGTCAGTCAAAGAAATATGACCCTAACGGAGCCACTCGAACTGACCCCGAAGCTACTCTCTCTCTGAAGGTAGTTAGTACGTTTCCAAGAACGGATGCATAAACTGACCCTATGTCAACAAAGGTGAACCTGCTCACTAATGGAGGTAAGCCTGCCAGCATCTGCGGGCCTCGCCCTCAAAATGAAATATGGTGAAGTCCACCGTACCGGACTCCAATATTCCCATGTTACGTATCTTTTCCTTGCAACGATCAATGAAATCTTGTGGGTCCTATGACCACTCACCCTCAAAGACTGGAGGACGAAGCCTAGTCCATCTGTCCAACCACTTCTGCTGCTCAACGGTCGCGGCTGGCAACTGGCTAGACCCCGCGTGTAGCTAGTGCACCGTGGGTTTGATATACGGCAATAGTGTGACCTAGAGCCTAAGCGGTAGGGGTCTGTGCTCCCCCTCCTGCCTGAGATGTTGTTGGATCCACAAGAAATAAACAAGCTTGTAACATAGAATCCATGAACCGCAGCATTCGATCCATGACCTCATGAAATCCCGGTGAAGTCATGAAATTTGTCAAGGCCGGCTCAGTGCCAGGCGCCTCATCCTACCCCTCAGTAACAGGATCCTCCACTAGATCCATTGGTGGTACAATAGGAAGAACTCTAGGAATCTCTCGTCCTCTAATAGGAATGGGATCCTCCCCCAGCCTCTGCTTCGACCTCTATTAATAGGGGGAGTAGCCCCTCTACCGCCGGGTAGATCAACTACGTGCATTCTCACCATTTGTGAGAGAATAGTAGAAGGATACTTAGCACAATATAAACTGTATGATAGGAGATGAAGAAAGAGATTTTTTCAACCACATCACAGCCTCTCGAAGATAAGTACGAACATCTTCGCAATGTTCTGCAAGACTAACTAGGTTTGCTTAGGACTCGTGAGACCTATGTGAACCTGAAGCTCTGATACCAAGCTGTCACCATCTAGAACCTATAATAGGTCATGATGGCACCTAACGCCACCGTTAGGCAAGCCCAGACATGATCCTCCACTTTAATTATTTCTTTTTAATTTTTAAAAGCATACGTTTCCTTAAATACACCGAATAAAAGCTAAGTCTATGCAACCATACATACTTCTTTCTCAACAATATTAAGTGTGAATAATACATAAACCACAGCGATAGTAATTATATGTACAACAGTGCATAAATGCTAGAAGCCCCCAAAACCCGGTGCCACAAGTGCATGAGCAATCTAGAGAATATACAAACTACTACCACTACTATCCAAAGTAAAATAGATTGGAACAGTAAACAAGGTAGAAGGAGAATCCGGTGCTGCAAATCGAAGCAAGGCAAGCAACTCACCATTAACTCTCCGTGGAAGTGCGTCTACGTGCCCGTATGTCCACTGGAAATACCTGTCTTAGTACCGGAACATTCAGTGTAGAAGTGTAGCGTGAGTTCGTAAAAAAACGTGTATCCAGTAATTATCTAGTCTAACCTCGAAGAAGTAGTGATGAGGGATCGACTTGACACTTAATAATGGTCAAACAATAATAAAATATATAAAGTAGACATGGAGGATGTACAACAAGTAGTAAAGAAACACATAAAATATTAATAGTAAATTTCCAATGTGGATCTATAACAAGTCTCTAAAATGTCACAATCGGCATTGAAGACACGAACTTTATTGTTACTGTCATTCCCCTTTTTCCCCCGAAAGCGGACTTCGACATGTGACAACTCTTTTTAATGGGTATTTAAAGAGAAGAGTCGTCACCCAATGATTTTGAGGTGCTTTAAGGCACCTATATTCAAATAACTTTGTTTTAACTAGTCTGTGTTACCAAAGATTGGGTAAGATATCAAATTACCTTAAAGAGAGGGTGTTAGGAACTCATCAAGGGTGACAACTGTGGGTCCCGGCCGAAGTTTACGCTATGTGGGATTATCGGATCACAATTGTCCTAAGTTATCATATAAGTGTGGGAAGACAAGGAGTTTAGAGGTTCTATTGTGAACAAGTGTAAAGAAAATCAGGTCAAGAATTAAACTATATAGATAGTCAATACAAGCCTATAGAGGTTAAAAGGTGCAACATAAGTATTCTATATTCAATTACTAAGTGTGAACAATAAACATGTAAAGGAGAGGGGTGCTAAGTTTTTTAGCATAAAGGATCACCCCGTGTAATACTTCAAAACTCATTTAGAGTAAGGGTTGCTCATATTATTCAGTGGGCACAGACTATCATCTCCTGCTACCTGATTACTATGTTAAAGTTGTTTACTTAAAGCGCTTTAATTCAATTCTAAACTGTCTCCTATGTGTGCGCTACCTGTCCTATGCCTATGGTCCAGGAGGCTTTGGACCTACTATTTGGGAGGTTCTAGACACTACTTAGGATGCTCAAAATCATAAAACTAGGTGCGCATTCAAAACATATAGGTCTTCACACGAAGTCAATAAATGGCTCAAGTTGGCCTCCACACGTAAGCTACAAATTGCACGCAGGTAGACAGTTTCAAATTAGAACACGTTAAGTCATTAAGTCCTATAAACATGGTCTCTATGTGATTCTAATTTCCAGTATTATACACGCAGCATTGCAGCTTTAGACTAACGTATTGGCAGATTAAAGGTATTGCAGGCCCTGCAGGTATGATCTCTAATTGTTTTCATAATGAGATGGTACAACTGTTTGAAAGCTTGATGTTTAGCTTAAAGTATATACATTTTTATGTACATCGCCTCATGTTTTACTCTTGTTTTGGAGATTTAGGATGTAAAATGTGTTAATTTATATTAATGCGAGGTATTTTTATGTGTAGGAATCATTCGAGAGTAGTTGGGGTCGAAAAGTGTGAGATTAGAGCCAAAACGGACAAAAAAGGAAAAGGGGAATTTCCAGCACCACAGGCAGCATCCAATGCTACATGCGGTGCCCCAGACAGAACATGAAATGTTTCAACACCGGGGATGGTGCCTAGCGCTGGGCTGGTCTCTGGTGACGGGTTTTCTGTCCAACTTTCCCGGGACAACGTTATTTCGGCCCTAAACCTACCCAACACATATAAAAGCAAGACTAAGCTTATTTTCAGAGACAGACGCCACTTTGAAGGGAGAATACACACGAGAAGCATTCGGGAGCAAAGATATCTCAGTTTTCTTAATCTTATCTTAGTATTTTAATTTATCCAACATTTCTGAAATATTTTTCTATAATCATGAGTGGCTAAAACCCATAGTTCGTGGGTTGTGATTTAGCCATGAATATTGTTGCTTAACATTGACTTAAACTTGATTACATTTCACTAATATGTAATAGTTGTGGATATTAAAGTACCACATCCCACTTGCTTGCATTAAGGTGAATTCACTTAGCCATGATCACTCACTTATTTTTGTGGCATCATTAGTGCCTTTTATCTATTTTGTGGCATGGGGAAGTCTTGAGTACCCATGGATTTGGAGGGCAACACTTCTGCATTTTAGATCAAAAATTTTGAAGTCTTGTACATTGAGCTTTTTGTTTTAAGTGTGGGGTTATTGTTCACCCGCGCAACAACCTTAGGCAGATTTGTTGATTCATTCTCACATTCAGGCTTATATGTGTTGCAGGTTGCTATGGAAAGCAAGAGCAAGGGAATAGGATAGTCCTCCTCCACTGCCCCTGTGCCCAAAACGCGTAAGCGAGGATAAGGATTCTCGAGGAAAGATAAAAGAAAAGAAGTTGTCGAGGGATCACAGCAGGCACCATTACGAGCGCAACCTCGCTTGAATTTAAGTATTGATGAGGCGATTGCATGGCATAGGGATTTTGCACCCTCTGGGCTGTACGTTTCGGAAATGGGCATAGTAATTGCGACCACAGTTGCGTATATAGAACATGGACAAACTCATAGAATGCCCCGGGCATGAAAATTTGAGCATGGTTCGGGAACTGTATGCCAACTGGGATACAAACTTGTTCAGGTCACATGTACGTGGGAAGGACGTGCCACTCGATAGGCGATCATTATGTGCATGTTGGAGGTTGAGAATGCTGACCCGAGGAGAATCCAGAAATTTGTCAGAAGACCAAACTACACAAAGATATGTCACACTCTTTGTGGAGTCGATTCAAATGCCAAGTGGACAAGAAAGCAAGGGGATATACACCTTCATATGGTTCACTCTGATTTCAAAAAGACTGCCAAAGTGTGGTAGAATTTTGTGCAAGCCAGACTCATGCTCGTGGAGTGCAACAATGACTGTACTCAAGCTCGAGTGTGTGTCATTTTCTTTTTGATGACTGGCAAATCCATAAATATGGATGAGATCATGCTCGGTGAGATGGACCTCATGCGATTTGGGTGGCAGATTAGGATGTTCTTCTTCGGCAACTTGCTCATGCATTATATGCTTTCCCGAGGGATGATGGAGTACCCAGGGGATGATAAGGTGGTGGAAGAACCTACAAGACTGTTGGACATCACATCCTTGTTGGAGACGTCGTCTAAGCTCACTCAGGTAGCACGGAACGAACTAGACGAGAACTTCAACAGGTACCTCTATAACTCTTTAAATTTACTCATGAGCAGGACTGGTATTTCAGACAAGGAGCGTATGCATTTACACAATGGCTTGTGGAGCTCATCCAAGGAGATTTTGGGCATTGCACCTGGCAGCCCAGTTCACTCGTCGTAGGACACAAACATTATCAAGGGTTCAGACACAGAAGACGAGGTGGGTGATGATGTTACAGGGCCCCTGGATTTGGCGCTTCTAGGACCTGATGATGATGTGCCCAGATCTGCGGATGGAGGGCATGCTGAGGAGGAGGACTACGACTGACAGGGAGTTTTCTTTTCAACCTGCTATGTTTTACAATTTTATATGCATCGGGGACTATGCATAATATAAGTGTGTGGTGGAAGGAATACTGCTTGTGATGTACTTGTATAAATTGTATCACTTTGTTTCTTTTACTTGTTTTACTTAGTCTAGTTTTAGCCTAGTTTGTTTTAAAAAATAATAAAATAAATTTTTTAGAAAAAGCTCGAACTTTTCCCGACGATGGATCTTTTGGATAATTTTCTTGAGGGATAGAGTCCAATTAAAAACACTAAAAAGATTATTTGTTTAGGATAGTTAGGTAGTATCCCTTGGTTTTTCTTTGGTCGCCGGTTCTTTTCCAAGGGTGTAGCTCGAACCGGGTACTTAATTTTTTTAGAGTAAGTTAGGAAGAAACTGAGTAGCTCTGAGCTACTCAGTGACATGTTCGTGCTGGCACATTAGGCTATGACATACATTCTATCTTCTCGTATATTTGGTTTGAATTGTGACGCCTAAGTAAAGTAAATAGCCTATTTTGTGACGCTTTTTCTCAGTTGTTTGACTTGTATGCCACATAGTGCATTATTGCTTAAATTTTCTCAATTATGTGTGCTTGCGTGACTTGAGAGTTGAACAGAACCGTCTTGATTAAGTCATGTTCTATCCTATGTAGTCTACAACTTGCCCCGTGTGTTAATCGAAGCGAAATTGTTAAGTTGTGATAATCTAGGAGATGACGTAGGCATTTCTTGCTTGATCATAGATGTGCTTGTCACATAAAAAAATACAAGTTTTCGTTGCTAGCCCCCTTGAGCCTATAGACCATTCTTTTGGCACCCACATTACAAGCGGTACCCCTATTTTGTTCTTAATTTAAGATTGTAGAACCTTTATCTCCTAAGGAACTTAGTCACTAAAAAAAGTAAAGTGAGAGATTTGGGGAATAGCTCTTGAGTGGAACCATGGAAGGGCTCTTTGGAGCACTTAAGTTGACATCAAAAGTCACTAGTCGATGAACTTTAACGTATGGAGTGTGTGAAGAACAAAAAAAGAGAAAGAAAAAGAAACATTGAAAGAAAAGTGAAAAAAATGATAGTCAAAGTATGTAGAAAAATTTACACCTCCAAATCTTATTAATTTGTGCTAGTGGGAGTATAGAAGTGCTTAATGAAAGTAAGGGCTATGTTGTATATGGGTTGTGGCAAGTGAATTGGTTGAGAAGAATATGGGCTCCAATTGTGAGTGTAGTTATTAAAGTGCCTAGGAGGGTTAGTCACTGTTTCTAAATGTATCATTCCCATCCCTTAGCCTCCATTACAACCTTAAAGTCCTAATTGATCCTAGATTTGGCTAGCTTAGATTAGTAGAGATGTACACTACGGACAAGCTTATGGTACGACCACGGGATGCATATGAATTCTTTGTGAGAGTGAGCGGATTTTGTTCAATTGTGTGATATCCTTAATTTATAT
>AWOL01S0014848.1:25074-35966 GCA_000715115.1 Nicotiana otophora
ACTAGAGATGTAACAAAAATGAACCATAATTAGGGAGAGATTCATGCTTTTAGCTCGCTTAAGCATTTCATGAAGCACTAGGTGCAATTTCCACTACAAGGTTTCTATGGTGGAATCCTTACACCCCACAACAAATCATTTACCATTTTTAGTTCAAAAGCCTCCACACCTAAGAATCATACCTTTTATTAATAACTTTTTGTCCAAATCCCAAAATTTAGGGATAGGGAGTAGAACATTACCTCTTAGATGAACATTACCTCTTAGATGAAATCGGAGTTCCATGATGCCGGGGTAGGCATAGAGGTTAACACTAGTAGAAATTCTTCACGACGAGCTTGCGAGCCACGGTTCAGACTTTTTGGATTGAATAGTGTGCTGGGAGTTGAAGGAAAATATTGGGCAGAAGAAGGCATTTCTACGGCCCATTCTGCACCGCAGAACTATTCTGCAGACCGTAGAATAGTCGCATAGTGGGGCAGTTGTCTGGGTCATCTAGATGTCATTTTTGCAGAATATTATGCGACCATATAACATTTTCAAGGTTCGCACTCTTGTTGCACATCCAGCTTTGATATTTTTCATAGGGAGGTTCTGCGGTGCATTATGCGACCGCAAAACCGGTCTGTGGTGCATAATGCTACCGTAGAACAAGTCTGCGGGCCGCATAGTGACCGCAAACCCGGTCAGTTCCTTTCCAGTTTTGGTACCCAAATTATGCGGCCGATATAGGGATCACATAACCATGATAGAGAATGGGTTGGGGAATGATGGAATCTTCCACAAAAAGGGCCTTAAGACATTGATGCATACCTACTGTTTGATAATATGCTCAAATGAGCTAGAATCATTACTATCTTCCTAATCTTGGTCCAACTTGTTATATTTCTAAAGTAGATCAAAGTGCTAAGAATTCCATAATGTTTTAAAGTATAAAGGAAGCTCAATTGAGGTATGTTGCCTAAACCCCCTTCTTCTTAGAATCGAATCCTACGGTGTTCATGTAATCGGTGTAAGTCCTTGACCATTATTAAATTGGCGATTCCCAATGCGTTTGTGTTGAAGGATGTATGTTCAATATTTATTCTAAATGCTTCATGTCATCTCGCCATTTGAGGATGTGTTCAAAATGTGGAGTATGCATTAAAAATGTTACAATTTCAAGTCAAGATCGAAATAAAGGTTGTTATGCCAAATTGTATGAAAAGCCTCTTTGTGCTTAAGATTCCCGATTTTCTCATATGTGAATTTAATGTCTTGAATGGAAAGACTTATTATTGTTAATAATGATAATGATGTTTGAATGTGGAAAAGGGAACTGGAATTATGAAATACGGCCAAGTGCCAAGAATGACTTTAAACTTTTGGCCACTAGTGCCAATGAATCGAAAGTATATGAAAGAAGTATGATGTGAGATGATTGACCGAAAAAGGTTAGAGACAACCGAATACAAAAAGAAGAAAGCACAAGAGAAGAAGAAGAAGCAATTACCTTCGCGTTAATGCTTCCAAGACGTCAAAAGTAGACGTATAGTGGCTTGCAAACGCAGTATATGGTATTTATAGATCTCAGAAGACACTATTAAAAAATAAAGCACCGATATGGGATAGCTGTTCTAATTAGACTCCTAGAGGGATTCAAATTGAAATTGCACCTACGCATAGTATCCAATAGCGTTGCCTTCTGTTCTACTTCAATTTCAAATCAAAGAAAGAATTGCCAATAGAGTTTGCCTTCTATTCTCCTTTTCTAATCAAAGAAAGGAATTGCCAAATCCATATGGATTTGGTCAGCTCGTACCGATGGTCCACAAAATTGTGGAAAATGTCATCTACATTAAAATAATGATAATAATTATCATCTCTCTTGGTAATTACAATGATTGAAGTCACTTTAATATTTAAGTGTGGACGAAACCACCAACATGCTATCAACGGACACATAACCAATTATACATTGATCCATTATCTGTTTTGGAAAATAGGATTTACATACTATTATCAAGTTAATACTTAAGTCTAGTCTTCAAAAGTTGAAAGACCTTGACAAGCATTGAAGCAGGGGGCATTTGTAGGCATATAAATTTTATTGGAATTAAATCCGTAAAATAATTTGGACTATATTTTAACTTCAAGATATTAGTTCAAATAAAGTTATTGGGCTAGTATAATTGGGTTAGATACATAAGTCCAACATATATGGATTAAATAAATAAGTCTTAATCTATTGGGCTAAAATTATGGGCCCACTTTATTAAGCCCAAGATGCCATCTTCCTAGAGGCCTTGTTTGGTGTCACGTATCAAATGACGTGGCGCGCCAAGTCAAACGGAAGAGCCAATAGGATTGTGTCACGTGTCAAAATAACAAGGAATGCCAAGTCAAATTAAAGGGCCAATGAAATTGCACCACATGTACAAGTGACATGTTCTGGCCAATCAAATGCGGCATTGTCCCTCTTCAATCTGATTGGTCGGAAAGAGTTTGTTCTTATCATAACTCTTCCCTCCCACAACTGTAAATAGGGGTCTTCATAAGCAAGAGGGAGCTCGTGGATCAAACGCTGCAGATTTCTCTAAAAGCTACAAGCGTTCAAGTGTTCTAAGGATTAAAAGATCAAGACGAAGATTCAAGAACAAGCTGCAAGCCCTTGGATTAAAAATACGTCAAGATCAAGATCAAGCTTCAAGCACTTGGATTAAAATAAATTTAAATTCAAAATTAAGCTCAAAGGCTCTTTTATTTACTATTGAAAAGAAGAATCAGAGGATTCATAGAGATTGTACACTCATATATTTGAAATAACATACTACGATTATTGCAATATTTTTCAGTCTCGATTATTTTCATGACGCAAATTTATTGTTGAGCTTAAAAGTACTTTAATTTTGCGTCAGTAATTTCGTAAGATAACTTGATAGGAACATTCAGAATACATTATGAATACATAATTCTCGATACTTTGCTTACTCAGGATGATTGAATTTATTGGGAACAACTCGGAACTTGAGAATAAGGAACTTGAACCAACCATACTTGAAACTTACGGGAACATCATGAAATTCAATTCTAAGAGAGTAGTTCAACAAACATACCTCGGTTTGAACTTACCTTAAATTACTACAATGTTCCAGAAATCCTAAAAACTTCAATCTAATTAGAAACATATCAAGAGTGAACCATAATTAGGAAGATATTCTTGGTCTCAGCTCATTCAAGCATTTTAACTAACACTAGGTGTGGAAATTTGTTACAAGGTTCTTCCACAAGATTTATTTCACTTCACAACCCAATCCTTACTTATTTGAGCTCAACAATTTTCCCACAAACCATATTAGTACATGCATGTATAAATAATACTCTTACACCTAAGAATCATACTCCCCATCATCCATCTTTTACCCCAAACTCAAAATTGAAGATTAGGGTTTGATCCTTACCTCTTGAGTGAAGATCTTGTGAGATTTCCTTGTTGGATTTCAAAGCTTGGACAATTCTTGATGAACAAAGCACTTGAGCTTCTTCCTCTCTCTAGAACACTCTCATTTCTCTCTAAAACTATCAGGTTTTTGTCTTCATAATGAACCCCAAAGTCTATTTATCAAAATGGGGCCGGGTTATAAAAATAGAAAAATGAACTCTCCGAACATAGATCTACGGTCGCAAAATAGACTGTAGAATGGGTATGCGGTCCGCACATTGGACCGCTAAACTGGTCAGTTCTGCGACCATTCTGCGGTTGCAGAATTGGCCGCAGAATCACATTCTGCCAGCCTTTGGTAATTTTGTCATAACTTCTTGTAGGGATGTCCAAATAACGAACTGTTTGAGGCATTAGAAACTAGACTCGAAGATCTTTTATTTGAAAGACGTGCAAATCGCCTCAAAACTCGCCTAAAATCGAGATCTCACTCATAATGTGATATAATGACCAAACCCACGAAACAGAGATGTTAAATAGTCTGCCCAAGCTTACCGTTCGTGATCACAGACCCATCCTCGCGATCACGAAGAACAAACTTCCACCTTATCCAAAAGACTCTACATGAATACGAGACCATGGTCATGAACGTGAAGCACAACACGCTTCTAAACTACACGAACGCATAAACAACATCGCGGTCGCGAAGTCTTACCACCTGACACCCCAGCTGAACTGACCCTTCTACAAGAACGCGACTATCCAATCGCGATCACGATGATCAGTGCCACCCTATTCCTTGCGTGTCACAACTTTGTGAATGTGAAATACATTTTGCTTGCCATCCACAACACTCTATGATATCGCAGCTTAGTCCTCGCGATCGTGAATGAGAAAACCAGACATCAGATATCAGCTATGCCAAACATGAATAAATGGTGCGAAACACATCCAAAATACACCCGAGGCCTCCGGTACCCTATCCAATCACTGAAACCAATCCCAAAACATATCATGCACCTACTCGGGGCCTCAAATCACACAAATTAACATCAAAACCACGAATCGCACCCAATTCCAGCCTAATGAACTTCCAACTTCCAAAACTCATGCCGAAACGCATCAAGCCAACCCGGAATGACCCCTATCTTTTGCATGCAAGTCCCAAATAACATAAAAGACCTATTCGAACTCCCAGAACTAAAATCCAAGTCCAATATAGATAAAGTCAATTCTCAGTCAAACCTATCAACCTTCCAAACCTTTAACTTTCCAACTTTCACCAAAAAGAACCAAACCAACCTACAAACCTCCAAATATAAATCAGGACATAAGGCTAAATCCAAAATAATCATACGAAGCAATTGGAATCATCAAAATACTATTCCAGGGTCGTTAACACAAAAGTCAAACTCCGGTAACTCTTTCAACTTAAGCTTCTAACTTTGAGACTATGTTTCCCAATTCACTCCAAGACCTTCCCAAAACCAAACCAACAACCCCCAAAAGTCACATAACCACAAATGAACATAGAAGAGGAAATATATAAGGGAACGGGGTTACAATACACAAAACAACCAGTCAGGTCGTTACCTTCTCCCCATCTTAAACAAACATTCGTCCTCGAAAAGTTCTAGAATCATACCTGGAGTCTCAAAAAGGTGAGGTTATCTGATAAGCATCTCCTCCTCGGTCTTGTAACACCCTGAAAAATTTCAAAGTACTTAAGTGTAAAGCCTGTAAAATTTGCAAAGAAAATAATATTTTATGGTGCCGGATTAGGCTTACGTGTTTGAGGATTGAATAATGCACCAGAATGAAAAGGAAAAAATTTTGGCAGAAAAATGTAATTTTGCGGTCCATTATGCGACCGCAGAATCACTCTGTGGGCCGCATAATTGCCTTGGAAGTGAGCAGGAGAAGGGCCAATCCGAGGAAATTATGCGGTCGATTATGCGACCGCATAACTATTTTGTGGTACATTATGCGACCGATATGCGACCGATATGCGACCGCATAGTGACCACATACACAGACAGATTTTGGCCAACTTTGGACTCCAATATGCGACCGATATGCGGTCCGCATAACCATTATGCGGTCGCATATGCGACCGCAGAACCTGTTCCGGAGCTTCATTTTTNGGCAGAAAAATGTAATTTTGCGGTCCATTATGCGACCGCAGAATCACTCTGTGGGCCGCATAATTGCCTTGGAAGTGAGCAGGAGAAGGGCCAATCCGAGGAAATTATGCGGTCGATTATGCGACCGCATAACTATTTTGTGGTACATTATGCGACCGATATGCGACCGATATGCGACCGCATAGTGACCACATACACAGACAGATTTTGGCCAACTTTGGACTCCAATATGCGACCGATATGCGGTCCGCATAACCATTATGCGGTCGCATATGCGACCGCAGAACCTGTTCCGGAGCTTTATTTTTAGGTTTTTAAAACCCGACCCTGCTTCGTTAAATACATGTTTTGGGGCATTTTTTAGAGATAATCTGATATTTTAGAGTAAGAGAGGGTACCCTAGAGTGAGAAGGTGTTCTCCAAAAATTGTTCTTCAATTCTTGCCCAAGTTTTGGAAGATTGAGAAGGAAAACTCACTAGGTCTTCATCCTAGAGGTAAGATTCTACACCCTAACCCTCAATTTCGAATTTTGTGTAGAAATGGATAATAAGCAAGATAATTTATGGGCAAGAGGGTTGGTTATTGTACATTCATGTGTTATCAAGCGGTGTAAAAAGATTGTTGAGCTAAAAATGGTAAAGGTTGGGTTGTGGGATGATGGAATCCTCCATAAAAGGATATGGAAACCTTAACGCACATCTAGTGTTTGATAAAATGCTCAAATGAGCTAGAACCGTGATCATCTTCCTTATTTTGGTTTAATTTGTTATATTTCTAAAATAGATTGAAGTTGCTTAGAATTTCGAAACATTTATAGTGTAAGGAAGCTCAAGTGAGGTATGTTAGCTAAACTCTTCTTTAAAAGTTGGAATTCTCATTATCCTTGTGAGTTCTGAGATGTTGATTATAAATCAAGTATTCGAATCAGCTTTGTGATGATGATATATGTTCAACTCGTATTTCAAATGCTCTTATCATATTGCATTATAAATTGAGGATGTGTCCCAAACTATGGATTACGTATCCACATGTTATAATTTCTAGTCGTGATTTATGTGAAAGGTATTATACCAAGTTGTGTAGAGATTGTAATTGTGATACACCTCCATCCGCATATATTGGGGTGAGACAGCGTGACCGCTTTGTGTGGGGATTATGGTAGAGAGATAGTGATTGTGATACACCTCCACCTGCATATATATTGGGGTGAGGCGGCATGACCGCTTTGTGAAGGAATTATGATATTTTGGGACTGCACCTCCACCCACTTACATTAAGGTGAGGCGGTATGACCACTTTGTGTATAGTTTTGGTATTGTTGTGGCACCACCACCCGCATACATTGGGGTGAGGCGGCATAGCCTCTTTGTGTAAGTTTTTAGTACTGTGGTTATATATCCACCCGCATACATTGGGGTGAGGCGGCATAGCCTCTTTGTGTAAGTTTTTAGTACTGTGGTTATATATCCACCCGCATACATTGGGGTGAGGCGGCATAGCCTCTTTGTGTAAGTTTTTAGTACTGTGGTTATATATCCACCCGCATACATTGGGGTGAGGCGGCAGGGCCATTTGATTAGAGTTGTGGTATTGTACGTACACCTCGACCTGCATACATCGGGTGAGGCGGTGGGGCTGCTTTGTGTGAACATGGTTACATAGGATCTCATCTTAAATCCTATAAATGTTATTAATAGCTTTTAATAAGCTTGCTATGGTTGAGACAGTTATTTATATTATTCTATTGCCACACTGGTTCATCATAATTATCTTGTATTTCTAAATTCTTAAATTGTTGTTTAGTTTTCATAGTAGTACTATTCGACGGTACTAACATCCCTTTTGTCGGGGGAGCTGAATCTTTAAATGGATGCAGATGGTTCCATAGCAGGAGACATTTATCAGTGATAGCAGTACACCTTCTTCCCAGCTGACTTGGTGAGCCCCACTTCATCCCCGGGTCATGTATATTTTGTTCTTTGTGTATTCCGTTTGAGGTATAGCTGGGGCCTTGATGCCGGCATTATCATTGTACTCATCTTTATCTATAGAGGCTCCGTAGACATAGTGTGGGTTATGTATTGCTGTTGGGGAAAGACAAACTATGTTATGTTGTGGTTGTATTACTTGTCCATTTGAGACTTTACAAATGATGAAACTATTGGTAAGAAATTGGTAATTGCAGACATGACCACTTTATTGTTTAATTAAGGAAACATTTATTCTCTTTATTTATGAATGAGTTTGGGTAGAAGGAATCTAATAGGCTTGCTCGGTCGGGTTCACTCGGTTGAGCGTCGGTTGCGCTCCTCGATTTTAGGGCATGACAGGTCTCCCATGTAGCCTCCTCTACTGTGTGACCTCTCCATTGCACCTTCACTGACGTTATATTCATTGCCCTCAACTTCAAAACCTACCGATCCAAAATGGTCACCAACTCCACATCATAAGTCAAATCCCCATCTAACTACATTGTGATAAAGTCCAAAACATGTGATGGATCACCATAATACTTTGGAACATAAAAACAAAATATACTGGGTGAACACCCGATAGACTAGGTGGAAAGGCAAGTCTGTAGGCCACCTCTCCAACTCTCAATAACCTTAAAAGGGCTAATATACCTAGGACTCAACTTCCCCTTCTTCCTGAATCTCATCACACCCTTCATGGGCAATACTCTGAGCAGAACCTTCTCACCCACCATATATGCAACATCACGAACATTTTGGTCAGCATAGCTTTTATACTTGGACTAAGTTGTACGAATCTGCTCCTGAATCACCTTCACCATCTCTAAGGAATCTCAAGCCAAATCAGTGCCAAACAGTTTAGCCTCCCTAGGCTGAAACCAACCAATTCGAGAACAACATCTCCTCCAATATAAGGACTCCTAAGGAGCCATTTGGATAGTCGATTAAAAGCTATTATTGTAGGCGAACTCTGCTGATGGAAGAAACAAATCCCATGAAGCTCCAAAATCTATAACATAGGCACATAACATTTCCTCCAATATCTGAATAGTGTTCTTGAACTACTCGTCCTTTTGGGGATGAAATGTTGTACTCCGCTCTACCCGTGTGCCCAAATCTCGCTACACCACTCTCCAAAACTGCAATATGAACTGAGTGCCTCAATCCGCAATGATAGACACAGACACTCCATGGCGCCGAACAATCTCACAGATGTAAATACTAGCCAACCACTTTGAAGAATAGGAAGTCATCACCGAAATGAAGTGTATGGACTTAGTCAACCGGTCCATACTAACCCAAACTGCATCATATTTCTTCAAGGTCCTTGGTAATCCTACGACAAAATCCATAGCGATGTGCTCCCATTTCAACTCTGGTATGTCCAATCTCTGAGTCAACCATCCCGATTTCTGATGCTCATACTTCACATGTTAGCAATTCAAACACCGAGATATATAATTAATAATATCTTTCTTCATTCTCCTCCACGAATAGTATTATTTCAAGTCACGGTACAACTTTGTGACACCTAGTTGAATGGAATAGCACAAGTTGTGAGCCTTCTAATGATCAAATATCTCAACCCATCAACAATTGGAACACAAATCTGGCCTTGAAGCTGCATAACACCGTCATCACTTATCACAACCTCCTTAGCACCACCTCGTTGCACTATGTATTTCAATACCAATAAGTGAGGATCATCCAACTCACGAGCCTTGATACTCTCTAATGACTAACTGCCACAACACAAGTAAGAATGTGACTAGGCTCTGAAATAATCAATCTCACAAACAGAGTGGCAAAAGCCTGAACATCCGTGGTTAGTGGCCTCTCTGCTACTGGTAAATATGCCATGCTGCCCATTCTTTCAGCCTTCCTACTCAATGCATCGTCAACCACATTTACCTTCCCAGATGATATACTATGGTGATATCATAGTCTTTCAACAACTGTAACCAACTTTTTTACGGCAAATTAAGATCATTTTTTCATGAACACGAGCTAGGGACTCTGATGGTCGGTATAGATCTCACATAGAGTGTCGTATAGATAGTACCTTCTAATCATCAACGCATAATCAATGGATGCTAACTCTATGAACATGTTAGTTCTTCTCATAGACGTTCAACTATCGAGATGCATAGGTAATCACCCTATCGTCCTGCATCAACACCATTCCAAGCATAATAGGCGATGCATGACAATGTACAGGAGCACCTCACACTCAATTCCAAGCCTTATAGTTAATGTAATCTTGAGCTTATAAAATCTCACCTCACACTCATCGTACCAACTAAAAGGAGTACCCTTCTAGGTTAATCTAGTCAAAAGTGTAGCAATGGACAAGAAACCCTCCACAAAACTGAGATAATAACCTGCCAAATCCAAGAATCTCAAAATGTCTGGGCCTGAAGATGGTCTAGATCAACTCTAAATTGCTCAATCTTCTTCGTATCCACCTTAATCCCCTCACTAGAAACCATGTGCCCAAAGAACACCATTGAATTGAGCCAAAACTCACACTTAGACAATTGAGCATATAGCTTCTTCTACCTCAATGTCTGGAGTAAGATCCTGAGATGTTGCTCATGATCCTCCTAGTTGCGTGAGTACCTGAATATATCATCAATGAATACCATGATGAATGAATCAAGATATGGCTAGCACATAGTATTCGTCAAGTGCATAAAGCCTGCTGGGGCATTGGTCAGCATAAAAGACATTACCAGAAACTCATAGTGACCATAGCAAGTCCTGAATTTTGTCTTCGGAATATCTAAATAACGGATCTTCAACTGATGGTAACCCGACATCAAATCAATTTTTGAGAACACTCCAGCACCCTGAAGTTGATCAAACAAGTCATCAATGTGTTGTTGTGGGTACCTGTTGTTAATAGTGACCTTGTTCAACTGCTTGTAGTCAGTAAACATACTCATAGTACCATCATTCTTCCTTACAAATGGAACATGTGCACCCCAAGGTGACACACTAGGCCGGATAAAGCCCTTATCTAGTAGTTCCTGTAGCTGTTCCTTCAACTCCTTCAACTCTATAGGTTCCATGGGGTACAGTGAAATAGACATGGGCTAAGTTCCAGTACCAAGTCAATACCAAAATCAATTTCCCCATCGGGTGACATGCGCGACAGAACTGCTGGAATCACATCAAGAAAATCCATACCTACTGAAACTAAATTGATGATAAGAGTATCAGCACTAACATCCCTCACAACGGCCAAGTACGCCAAACATCCCTTCTCAATCATTCGTTGAGCCTTCAAATGTGAAATTACCCTACTAGGAACATAATCCAGGGATCCTCTTCACTCCAATCTCAGCACCCCC